>JAKZHN010000012.1:593272-826582 GCA_037179335.1 Cyclaneusma minus
GGTCCCCCCCTTAATTTTTTTTTTGTTTTTAACAACTGTGGGGGGGGTTAAAATTTTTTAATTAAAATTTTTGGGGGTTTTTTAAAAATCCCCCCCCCCCCCCCCCCCCCCCCGGGCCCCCAGCCGCCTACCCGCACTGAATTGTACTCTTGGCTCATATCATAGTGGCGGATTTATCCCATAACTTGCATGATACGGGAGGAACCGCCTGCATGAAGATTACAGACCACCTGCACAAAGCTGACATGAACCAGGCATCAGTTGCTGTCGAGATCCAATAGGGCAGGCGGCCAAGAGGTCGATCGGACCCGCACGCGACCCCGGTCGACCCTTGTGTTGGGACGTGCTCCCTTGCATGTTCTTGACCAGGGTGGCTCGGGGTCCGAAAAAAGTAATTCACAATCCAGAATGACCTGGCAGTTTAAACTGGTGACATGGAGCTACTAACAAGTGGACCTTCTGCCCAATCAACTCCAGGAGGCGTTTCTTGGGAGAAACAAAAAGGGTCAGGAACAAACCCCGCGAGGTGTCGGAGAATGACGGGAATACTTCGATTGCCACTTGAGCTTTGAAGAAGAAAAATGCTTCTCAATTCTCTAATATAATATGGATAATAAATCCATTCAGTTGTCTAATTGCAAGTTACATGACTTGACCTACTTTGACCCCGAACTAGTTCGGTTCAAGTTTGGATCCCGAAATACCTAAACTACGAGTCTCGGACCTCGGGTCTAGGCCTACTTAATCCCTAAACTAGCTTAGACTCTAGAGAATATGCTGGCAGCTGTGGCCGGGCCACTTTTCCAATCCAGTGTTACCCGCCTAGCCTTGGAATCTTGGCTTCCGTTATAACTGATCCAACAAATTTCAGATCAGAGAAGAAGACGGACCGAATACATTGACGAATCTGACGCGGGAGATTGGGCCACACCGTCAATAACTAGCCTCGGCAGCGTTGGCTGGGTCAGGGAGGCCCAGACTCATGGCAATCATGCAGATCGAAGACTATCATCGACGCTCCAATTGCGTTGCCAGGCCCCAAAATATGTATACGAGCATCCCACAATATGCGAGAAAAGGACCGAGCCTCGCAGTCGCGATGTGGCTTGAAGGATTCAGGCAATCCCGGGTCGTGTTACCTGCCGGTTTGATTAGAAGGTGCTTTGCGGTACGACACGTCCGCTACCTAGGCACCAGCAACGGCAGTGCGGCCTTCTTAGGCTCCAACCAACACCTAGGCATTCATTCAGCATCCCTACATATCTACAGAAGTAACTGTCTACTTCAGGAAACTCCGGCTGAGGTAGTAGTGCGTTTCCTGGGCCAATTAGTATCCAGGCTTCATGCAAGATAGATATAGCTATCTACTGCACGAACGGGCTTGTATTGCACCGAGCTGAACCCCTTTCCTTGGTTTGCTGACGCTTAAATATGCAGGCTAGATCACGATGAAGCAGGGAACGACTTTCGGGTTTTGAGGAATAGCGTCTCAATCGCAAGGATCAAATGAAGTCAATTTGATACACTAGTAACTAGCTTCCCATCTTGAATATGTACTGCAAGGCCCTGGTAAATCTGGTGGCAGACCTCCCTTCAGCCTTGTCATGGATATCATCACCCCCCTCTATACTGCTCTTGTTGCCGCTTTCGCATTCTTCTCCGAGGGAAATGGCGCCAAACTGCTGTGCCGCTGTCAATATAACATCCGCCAAGGCATTCGGAGCCGCGAGCTGAGGGCTATGTCCCGTTGGCATGTCGTGGATGAACCATTCCTGCCCAGTGCCTTCCAGCAACGCGATCTGCGCTTCGTATGGAACAACTTTGTCGTGAAGAGTCCTGACGTAAGCGCAACGACCTTGGAAAGCCTCGGTGTGCCAACTTGTAATCGGACACGGACTGGTGAAGCACATAATGCTCTGGCTGATAGCTGATAGCTCTGCTGCCTCCGCCAAAAGTGACGGAACATCACTGTAAAGAGGTTCTCTCGGATGGCGACATTTCATTCGATCTTCGTTCTCCTGTGCAGATATGGGGTCAGAATCAATACTAGCGTCGAGTAACAAGAGACTTACCCAGATATCAATAGCAGATGGCAATTTCCCACCATTGGATGAAATAGCATTCTTCCCATCTCCTCCTCGAGGCAGCATACTGGCGATGAATACCTGCCCCAAAACTGAAGTTGACTTTCCACAAGCAGCACGATCTGCTGGTCCCAATCCCAAGGCAGCGGCACTGCCAGGCATACCGGCGTAGGAATGCATGATTAGGATGACGTTCCGTTCCTCTGTGTCCAAGAGAGGAAGTATAAGCTTTGTCCTAATGAACTCGGCGTCCTCTGTCGAAGTGACGGGTCGTGTCGCGCCACCGCTGGGGAGTAGCGAAGTCAGCGTTCCATAGCCACGACTCTGAAGTAGATGGATAAGGTAGGCGTAATGTGAGGGTGTTTGTGAAGCACCGGGAAGTACGATGAAGACTGGGCGATAGGATGGGTCCATTGAGACGAAGAACCCTAAAAGTTCCACTGAGACCGAGGATAGAGTGATGATTGTGAACTAAAACTTTCCAGCTGGGGGGCACTGCTGGTTTTATAGAGATGGCCCGATGCCAGTGGTAGACGATCGGATATAATTTCCGAGCTTAATTCTAGCTAGCTTTCATCATTCCTAATTAGGAATTTTAGCCAGAGACACGGCGCAAAAACCGAAGAGCAAGACGTTATCTATCTTGGAGACTTCATACTCGACATGATAATGATTCGTCATTTTTAATAGCCTAACACCCCACCACCAAATAAGCAATATACACTAAGGATTCTTCTAAGTAAAGCTTTGTACCTAGACAGTGGTTGTCACAGAACCGGCATCAACTCCTTTGGGTGCAAGCATCTCGTAGTCTTGAGATGCCTCCTTGGAGACCTTAGAACCCGACTCAAGCCCAAGACGTTTGCTTTTTGAGGAACCAAGAGAATTGAGCGATATTGCGGAACGCACGCTTGCAACGATACTCTGAGGACTGCTTTTGTTGATGATCGGCTGTAATGTCGGGAGGCATGCTGCTACCACTCCGACCGCCACCTCGACGTATTGCCACACCATAACGTTCGTTTCAACACCTGAGCTTGTTAGATAGGCCATACATTCATATCGCAAAAGTTAGGCATACCTCTAACGTCTCGGGATCCGTCAGTAGTTTCTACCGGGGAATTAGCAAAATTGAACTATTTAGAAATAAAATTCGAATCAGATGTACCATAGATATCTTCCGCAACAACCACAAGGCGTGCCGTACCAGCTGCCGTAGACCTGCCAGACGAATTAGCATAACAGAAGACAAAGCCACGTCTTGCGATTGGCGTACAGTAAACCCAGGAGGAAGACGAAAGATAGACCAAGCTTTCGTGACGGTGTCATATTAAGCCTCCAGATGATTGGTAAAGGCAGTGAGAGGACGATCAGATCGGTTGCAACATCCGTCGCTGCGTGAGCGAGCTGAATAGGCTTGTACTTCCCGCAGTATGTTTTGAATGTCATTAGGCTTTGCCACATTAGACTGAAGTCGCTGCCGCATTCGAATAAAGTCGCGAAGAAGAATGCCACCGTCCAAAGACATATCAGAATGAGAACCAGAAGCGAGAGGCGTCTGAAAGTAGGTCCAACGAAAATCCGGCGGTACAGCATGACGACGCTCAATTTGAGTGTGCCGAGTGCAACAATCATGAAGAGCTGTGATATCGCCCCGAGCTACAACCATCAGCATAAGTTCCTGTCACATGTTTTTTCCTCACCTTTGAGGTATCAATCTCATGCCAGGTAGCCACAACTGCCCCAGTTTGAGGGTTTTGCATTGTATGTGTACCCAGAGTTCCTCTTGCGGCGCCTTGGAATATCATCAGCAAGACCCAAGTGTTGAAAAGGCCAGTGATACCGACCCACGATCAGGATAATAGCTAGAGCCCAGCCCAAGAACTAATCATGATGTAATTGATTAGTCTCTGACTCTCATAATGATACCAACATAGCACAGAGTAGGGCACATACCATAGCCGTAGCTGCCAAATAGTCATCGCTCTGAAAGCCAACATGTTGAAAGTTGCGTGCACGAGATCGCATGCGCACAGCAAGAAATCTCAGGATGACGGCAAGAGCAGAGACCGTCATAAGAATACCGGACACCGCATAGACACCCGCTTGACTTGGGGATGTCACCATGATTGAAGGAATAAAGAAGCTGCTGGTGATGGAAGAACGAAGTCGAGATTGTAAGGATACAGCCGGACGTGACCACGAGTTTCCGAGCTAGCTTTCAGTGATACGGGGATGTGTTACCTATACGAGCGCTCATCAACTGGTCTCTACTTGAGCCTCTAAGGCGCTCCGCAAGGCGTTTTCTTTTCTACAGGTGTACGGCCACCCCCACCCCCACCTCCCCTCACCTCCAACCCCCCAACACCCCTAGCTTGATTTAGCAAATCCGCCAACTGTACATCCCTGCAGACCCCACATGTAAAAGGATCTAATATTGTCCTTTGATGCAACGCACTGAAGAGCAATGGTGAAAACAGCCGGGTCCCGAAGGACATGATTACTATCTGATACATATGCACTCCTCATGCCTGCACCGTCAGTGCACCCTCTCACGCACGTTGATGAATCCGCAGAATCACATGCGAGCCTTTTACACCCCGGTCCCCAACACGCCCTTATGGCGCCATGGCGGTGAAATCCCAGTGCTGGTTTTGGATAAATCGACGTGACACAGGGGAAATTCTGCATGCAATTCTCCATTCATCCACCTGCATATGCGCTGCTTATCACATTTTCAGCCTTGGAAATGGACGAGGCCGCTAGCAGAACCAGCCAATGCTGGAGTGTCTAGAAATCCACGATGGTAATAGAGTAAATGCGGGGAGGGTAAATCCATGTCAGCGCTGCAGCTAACAGCTTCGAATAAAGGAAATGAGCGTCCACTAGTAGGCCTCAGACGCGATTCGCCACCTGCAATGTGCACGGGAATAAGACGGATCTTCTGCTTTGTCTCGGCTACAAAGTGTGGGGGCTACTCGGTGCTCGGGCTTCCAAAAGACCAAGATGCGGGTGTAACTAACAAACAGGGAGATCGAAGCTCGTGTCCTTCAGTTAAGTGAAGACCACATCCCCAAGCACGGTTTTCTATTTCACTTGATTTTTCCTGGAAAACTCTGCCTTGCCTAAAGACTATTGCTTCGACTCTTTGTATACTCTCTCACTTCCAGCACAACAGCACAGAAAGCACCATGGCTTCTCAGGGCGACAACGTCATGAAATACTCCGAGCCGGCGTACGCGCAGTCTGTCGACAGAGCCAAATTTCCCTTCTACAAGCCTAGCATTGACAAGAAGTTGGTGCCAGAAGTATGAGCTCCAAACTAACACATGGCGGATCCTAGATGCTTTGTGCTAACATGCGTAGACCCGCGAGCTTCTCGAAAACTACAGCCATATCCCTCCCGACCAACAATCGGAACATGTCCACAGAATTGTAGGTTCTCGCATTCCCAGCAACCTCCTACTTTGTAAGCTCACCATTTCGCTCAGCGAGACATGGCCTGGAATATTCGCGCGTATCCTTGCACGGGGATTGGCGCCTTCCTTGTCCCCCAGCTATCCAAGTGTCCCATCTATCCCGAGACTGTGGAGCGCTTGAAAGCCGGAGAGACCCTGATGGACGTCGGCTGCTTTCTTGGGCATGACCTTCGACGCCTCGCTCGCGATGGCGTACCCACCGAGAATCTCTACGGTGTCGACATTGTCTCGCACTGGAACGTAGGATTCGACTTGTTCCAGGACAAGGAGCGCTTTCATGCGCACTTCATCGAGGCAGACATTCTGTCCGACACGAACCCTGAGCTTGCGGAGTTGAAGGAGAAGAAAGTGGACATCATCTCAATTCTCCAGGTCATGCACCAATGGGACTGGGCTGGACAGCTGGGGTGTGCCAAAAGGCTGCTCGAGTTTACCAAGCCTGGCTCGATGGTCATCGGCAATCAAATCGGCAATCTCAAAGCTCAGGAGGTGGAGCTGAAGAAGCTCACTGTTACCGCGTACCGACACAATCCCGAGTCGTTTGCGAAGCTTTGGGACCAGGTCGGAGAGGAGACAGGAACAAAGTGGGAGTCAGAGGCGCGACTGCAGTCCTTTGAGCAGATGGGCTTCGACGCCGAGGACGCAGCCTGGATGGAACCCGGTGTGTCTATGTTAGAGTTTGCTGTCAAACGGGTTCAGTAGATCGGGCTGTCACCATCGCTGTCATACTAAGATGGCCATTTGTATTTTGAGTGCTGCATGAAATTCCAACGGGTATCGCTGATCAAAAGAGTCATGGATGCCGTTCCTTTGAAATTGTTGATACCATCTTACTATGTGTACACAGACGTTGAAGTAGGGTATCGGGGCCGGTGGGGGCCGGTGGGGGCCAGTGGGTTGCGGGGTCGCGTGGTTCAGAATCCTTCGAGATCGTGTACCTTAACACAACGCCAGCGTTACTACTCAGTATAACCCAGTTCACTGTGGACTGTCAAGATCGACTGAAGAAAGCTCGATGATTGCGGGCTCTTGTTTTTTTTGGCAGTTATACTAGAGTACAGGAATATGTACCTGATGGGTTTTATGGAGTGTGAGGCTGGCTAGGTACCGTCACGTGGGCAAGCTGCCAAGCTAGAGTGGAGCTCCTAGCTGTCATAAAAGAGGAATCTCTTCACGATCGCTGAGAGCTATTTTCCTCACCAACCACGCAGTTGCTTCGTCAGCCAGTTTGAATTACCCTCCCTCCTCCCTTACACCATTTATTTGTAATTAGTTACATAGCGTACGGCCTTGCAGCAGCGGTGAGCTAGCTCCAATTCAGCTCCAGGCTCTCCCTGGCATTTGCGTTGAGCCCCCGTGATGGCTCTGAATAGCCTCAGCTTCTGTTACGGGAGTAGGGGAGGAGGTGCCTGAGGCACCCAAACACCTGTCAGGTTAGCATGCACCTGTCATGCCGGCCTTCCTTTGTCAGTTCTAGAGCCAGCTTTATATGAAGAATCTCCTTAGACCTCTTTTCCTTTTTTAGCTTTAGAAATCCAATTTTTACCTTCTGTTTATTTGGGCCTGAGGCTCCTTTTAAAAAAAAATTATAATATTTTTCTAAAGCTCCCTTTCGCCTTTTATGGATTATTGTATTGCGCCAGTTTTTTTTCGGATTATTTTGCTATATATATATATTTTTTTTAGGGCATTTTTTATACGCAGGCGTATTTATATATTTAATTAAAGCTTTATATTTTATTTAGATTTATATATTTATAATTGTAAGCGTGTTTTTTATTTATTTATTTCTAATTGGATTTTATGCCTTATTTTAAAAGCTTATATATTTTAATTGCCTTATGCTTTATATAATTTTTAATTTCAATCCGGCCTTTTTTTTTAAGCCTATTATAAATTTTGCAAATTTTTAAAAATAAAATGCAATTTCCCGCCTAAGCAATGCAAATAATAAAAAATCCCAGGCTTTTTTTTTTTTTTGCTAATTTAAATTAAAAGGCCGTTAAAGTTTTTTTTGCCAAGCTTTGGAAAAATTAATTAAATATATTAGCTTTTATTTATAATTAAGCAATTAAAGCCCTATATAAAATTGCTAAATTTCAGATTTTTTTTTAAAAAAATAAAGCGCCAGAATTGCTATTATTATTTAATAGAAAAAGCTTTAGGCTAAATATAATTTTTTTTATATTGAAAGCAAATAATTAAATAAAGAATTTTTGCAAATATATAAAAAACTCTTTATTATATATACCAAGGCCTGTATTTTTATTAAATAATTGAAGCTATCTAATGCCTTTTAATCCAAAACTCCAATTTCTATTCCAGATTTAGCTTGCTTTGCTTTAGAATTTATTATTTTTAAATAGCCCAAGCCAAATTTTGGAGCTAAGGCCTAGTTTTTTAATTTTTAGTATTTTTTAGTATTTTAGAATTCTTCTAGAGCCTTTAATTTGCGCTATATTAAATATATTTCTAAGCCCTTATTATATAATAAATTTATTTTATTAAAGCTTTGGAAATTTAAATTAAAAAATAAATTAATTAAAAATTATTTCCATTTTATAAATAAAATGGTTAAAATTATTTATAATATAGAGTATTTGGAAAAAAATGCCTATAAGCATATATTGCTATTTTTTTAATATAAGGATTTTGCTATTTATATTTTTATTATAATAGGGTTTTATAAATTTTTAAATAGCTTTTATAATAATCTAAAGCTTTTTTTTATAAATTTAATAAATTTTATATTTTATATTAAGGCCGTCTGGATTTTAATTTTTTTTATATCTTTTTTTAAAATTTTTTTATTTAATTTAATATATTAAAAGCCTTTTTTATTTAGCAGCTATAATGCAAAATTAGTATTAAGTTTTAGAAAGCTATAATAGGCTTTTATTTTAAAATATTATTTAAAATTATTAATTATTATTGCCAAATAGAAAAAAACCGCAAATTAATAGCCAAAAATATTAAATATATAGCTATTCCAGCCTTTATTTTTTTTATTAATATTTTGTAATCCCAGTTTTTTTAAATTCGCTTTATATTAGCGCCAGTATTTTTTTAGCTTTTTTAATATAATAAAAAGCGCTATTTTTTTCTAGGTATTTTTTTAATATTTATTGGTTTTAAAAGCCTTAAATGCTTTAATTATAGCTAATATAGTTATATTGGCAAAAATTGCTTAAATAAAAATAAAAAGTTTTTAGCCTATATTATTAATTATAATATTAATAAAAAATCTAAAAAATTTAAAAATTTAATAAAAATAAATGCCGCTAAAAAAATATTGCCGCTTTGGTTAAAAAATTAAAAAATATTTAATTGCCGGTAAAATTGTATTTGGTAATTTAATATATATAATATTAATTTTTATTTGTTTTTTTAAAAATGCTTTATATTTAATTATTAATTTTTTTATTATTTTTATTATTTTAAAAAATATAAAACCATTTATTATTAATATATTAGTAAATATAAAAATAAATGCAAAAAATTTTATTAATTATTTTATTATAGCGCAATTTATTTAATATAAAAATTTGGATTTTATTATTTTATATAGGCTTATTTTAATAGCTGTTTTTAATGGCTATATTTTTATATTTATTATTTAAATTTTTTATTTTTGGCTTTAAATTTAGAATTATTAATTTTTTTTAATTTTTTATATAATTTTTAATTTAAAATATTATAATATAATTTTAAAAAAGGCCTATTTAAAATTATATAATATAATAATTAATATTTTTTTAAATTATTATAATTATATAAAAGCTATTTAATATAAATTTTTTATATAATAAAACAATATATTGGATTTTAAATATATTAAAAAACCGGTTTTTTTTATGCTTTAGGGCTTTTTATGCTTTAAAAATATTTGGTATAAATTTTTTAAATGAATTTTAATTTTATATTCCAAATTTATTATTGCCCTAATAAATATAGTAAAAGAAATATTGTTATTTTTTATTTAATTAAATATTTTTTTTTAATTTGGAATTAGGAAAATTATTTATTTAATATTTTTTAAGCTATTAAATAATTAATTTATTATTAATTTATTAATTGGCTATAAAAAGCCTGTCACGGCGCAGGGCAGGGTCTAGAGTAAACATATATTGTGAGCTGGAAAGGGAAGCTTTCCAGCCAAGGTGGGATTTTAAGGGTTTCCTATAAAATTATAATATTAGCGGTATATATTATGTATATAATTATGCCTAAAATATAGTCTAAAATTATTTTGTAATAATATTTTTAATTAAAACCGCTATTTATTTTAAATAATATTAAAAAATAGCTTATAGCCTTTTAATTATAAATATTAAATATTAAATATTTGTATTTTTATTTATAAAAATTATATAATTTTTTTCCCCTTTATTATTGCTTTCAATATTATTTTTCTTGGCCTTTTTTTTTAAATAATGCTATAATTGCTAATTGATTTACTAGGATAAATAATAATACTGGCTATGATTTCCTATATTATAATGCCTATTTAATTAAAAAGCCTAATAGGCCTGGCTTAATTAAATATTGCTGGTGCTATTTTCAAAAATATTTTTTATATTTATATAAATTTGCCTTTGGCTATTAATTAGATTTATAATTCTTTTATTTAATTTGGTAAATAAATTTCTAATTTAGTTTTAAATTTTGATTATAAATATTTAAAATACCATTAAATTTCTATTTTTTAATTATTTCCTAAATATTATTATCCCTTTTTAATATTTGGCCTTTAATATTTTTGCTTTTTGCTTTATTAATTTTATCCTAATTAAACAAGCCTTTTAATTCTGATTTTGATTTTAAAAAAATATATATAAAATACTGAATTTTTTTTTATATTATTTAAAAGCTTTAAGCAATATACCTTTTTATAAATTTTATTTATTAATTAAAAACCGGCCTATCTTTTTTTTATAAAATATTTTTTTTTTATATTTTTAATATTAATATATACCAGCTAATTTAATTTAAATATTAAAGCTTTTAAGCAATAATAATTGGCATTTTCTTTATATTTATTAATAAATTGCTAGGCCAAGGCTTTTAATTAATTTTTTTTTATACAATTTATTATTATATTTATTTTATAAAAGCCTTATTTTTAAATAGCTATTATATTTGAAAAATATAGCTAAAAAGGCTTTATTCCTATTTAAAAATAATATTTATAATTTATAAAAAATAATATAATTTTTATTATTTTTAAAATTTGATTATTTGCAATAAATTTTATTAATAGCAGCCAATTTATTTAATTATTTTATATAAATAAAATAAAGCTTTAAAAATATTATTTCAAATAGGTATTTAGCTTTTTTATCTAATTATTAATTTTAAAATAAAATAAAAATAATGGTTTTAGGCCAATTTCCAATTATTTAAATAAATATTTTTAAAATTAAAAAATAAACTGGATTTCTTTATTAAAAATAATATTATTTAAAATATTATAAATATTATAAATCCGGTAAAAAAAAGGCTTTTGCTAATTTTTTTATTCCCAAGCCTTTTATAAAAATAAAATATCTTATTTTAGTAAATTTATAAATTATTATTATAATATATTAATATATTTAATTATACTATTTGTATTTAGGCAAAAAAATAATATAATTTACAAAAGAATTAATTAGGCCTTAAATAGCATTAATAAAATTTGCAAATATTTTGAAAATAATAATTTTAATGCTTTAATTTTATTATAAAATTTATATTTTTTAATATATTTAATTATATTTTTTAATATTTTTAGCTATTAATAATATTGGCTAATATTAGCCAAAATTTTAATTTTCTTAAAATGCCCTATTAGGGCTATTAAATAATGCCTATAAATAATCTAAATTGCTAAATTTAATATATTAAAAAATAGCTATATTTGGTTTATTTTTTTTAAGCCTTTTAATATAACTTTTTTTTTAAAATAAAAAAATTAAATATTTGCTTTTTAAAAATTAAGCGTAACTTTTTTGGCCAAGCCTTAACATTTTTATTTTTTAAAATTATTAATATTATTATTGCAATATTTAATGCTTTATAGCCTTATTTAATAATTTTTTTAATAGGCTTTTCCAGATTTTTTTCAAAATTTGAAATTATTATTAGGATTAAATAAAAAAAAATTATTATTAAATTCTATAAAGCCTTAAATAAAAATTTCGATTTTGGTAATAAGGTTTTTAATCTATACTGGATTTTTTATTTTTAATATATTAAGGCCGGTTTTTAAAAAATTGGCTTAATATATTTGATTTAATTATTTAAATTTTGGGCTTATAAATAATTTTGAAATTAAAGCTAAAAAGGAATTTAAATTATTAAATTTGCCTTTAATTTAGTTATTTAATTATTATAAAATATTTTAAATTATTATAATCTATTTAAATTTTAATTTTTTCTAATAATTTCTGAATTTCCAATCTCTATTTTTTTAAATATTTAATTATAGCCAGGAATTTCTTATTATAAATTTTATAATTGCATTTAATAAAATTATAAATTTTAAAAAAATAAGCTATAAATTAAAGAATTTTATTCTTTTTATATTAAAAAAGCATTTTTTTAAAATATAATTTAAGATATTTATTTTCAAAATTATATATTTTTTATAATTAAAAAAAACCAAAATTAAAGCTAAAATAAATGCTTGCTTAAATTAATTAAAGATATTTTATTAGGTTATTTTCTATTTTTTTTAAATTATTTAATAGCTTAGCTATTTTAAAAAAAATTAAAAAAAATTATTTATAAAAATTAGCAAATTCGATAAATTTTTAAAAATTCCAAATATATATAAATGGTTTTTAAATTAAAATAGCCAAAATTTTATTTGAATTTATTTTTATATTATTTAATATAATATAGAATTTTAAATATTTGGTCCAAATAATTTCAAATTTATATTTAAAAATATTAATTTAAAGGCCTATATTTTTTAAGCGGCGAATCACCTTTTAAATTTTTTTTTTTTATTTTTTTTAAATTATTTAAAAAAATTAAAATATTATTTAAATAAATTATATAAATTTTATTTAATAAATTAAATAAAATATTATTAATATAATATTAAAATAAGGCTAAAATATTGAAAAATTTAAAAAATATAACCAGGAATTTAAATAGGCTAAAGCGAATAATAAATACTATTTTCCATTTTTTTATTATTATTTTTAGTTTATTAAATACGGCAATAATATTAAATTTAATATAAATCTTGGCTTTATATATAGCATTTAGGGTTTTTTTAATTAAAAAAAATAATGATTTTTAATAGTAATATAATTTAAATTTTTATAATCCTAATAAATTTTAATTCCTTTTCCAGACTTAATAATTAATATTAATAATATAATATATTTGGATTTTAATTTCCAAATAAATTTATAAAAAAGCTATTTATCAAATTATTTTTTTATATATTTTAGCTTTCTAAATAAAAAGCGGCAATTTTTATAATAGAATGGCTTTATACCAGATAATAATTTAATTTTATAATTTTAAAATCGTTCAAAAAAAAGCTTATTAGCTTCCTTAAAAAAACATTTAATATATTTTAAAATTATTTAAAAAGCTTATTTTGATTTTTTTTATTATTTATAATAGCTTTTTTTTTATAAATTTGGCAATATTTCTTCCAATAATTTTATTTAATTTATTTATATTTTAAAAAATATAAATATATTTTTTAAAATAGTAAAAGGCCGGAAAATTATTATATATTAGTAAAAATAAAAAGCGTAATTTATTTAAATATTTTTAATTAATAAGAATTTTTTTTATATAAAACTTGGCAATTTTGAAAATTCTATACTATATATATATAATTTTCTTGATTTTAAAAGCTTATTAAATTTTGCTTAAATAATTTTTATATACTGGATTTTTTTTAATAAATAAATATAATAAAATTAACCGCAATAATTATTTTAATATTATTTATATTTGGCTTAAAATAATAAATATTCATTATTAATTGAAAAATAAAAATAAATATATTTAATAATAAAAATGCTTCCTTTTCTATATTCCTAATAATAATATAAATTTTATCAATTACTTTCCTAGCAAAATAACTTTTTTTTAAAAAACTGCTGCAAATTATATAAACCTTTATTTTAGAGTTTTCCAAGATTGGATTTTTTTTTATAATATAATTTTCTTTTTAAAATCAAAATTTAATAAATTTTAAAAGAAATACGTTTCATTTTCAAGTATATTAATTTTTTATTTATATTCTTTATAATTAATAAAATATAAATTAATTTATAAAATAAAAAAAATATTTATTTAAAAATTGGCTTATTTAGCATTGGAAATACCAACTTAAAAAATATAAAAAATATTAATTTATTTAAAATAAAAAATACCGGCTTGGGAAATATAGATAATAATATTATAAAAATTAATTTATTTCCCAGCTTATTTAAAATAATATTTTAAAAATAAAAAAAATATATTAAAGCTGGCCAATATTTATAAAAAAATATATTTTAGTATAATATTTAATTTTTTAATAAAGTATTGTTTTTATTTAATTAATACTAAAATTATAATATTTCAATTATAGAAATCCAAAAATTATTAAAATAAAATAAAATATTATTAAAAAAAATACCCATTTTTTAATATAATTATTAATAATTATTTTTGCAATTAAAATTTTTATAATTAATAATATTAATTTGCTATTAGCTAATATTAGCTATTTTGGCCTAGAAAATTAAAGCAAAAAAAATTAATATTTTTTGGCAAAATGCCAATTAATAAAACCGGTTTTAAAATATTTATTATTAATTAAAATAATTATAAAAAAATTTATGCGCTTAAAAAATAAAAAAAATTAATCAGTATTAATTGGAAATTTTTATTAAATTATAATTTTAATAGTATATTACTTTTTAGGCATTAAAGCTATAAAAATATTATATTATTTTATCTTTAATTTTATAAGATTTTTTAATTGCAATTTAAGCTAGAGAAATTTTATTTCCCGGTTTTTAATTATTCTAATTAGCGGTAAAAAAAAATTAGACAAAATCTAAATTTATAATATAAAGGCGGTCCTAATATCCTCCATAGCCATTATTTTTAAATTTTTTATAGGCATTATTTTTAAATTCTCCTTGGCCACTATTTTGGCCTTAATTGCTTTGGTATACGCTATTACAGCCTTTAAATCCATTATAGCCGCTATTCCGTTTTCCAAATTTACCATAGCCTTTAAATTTACTATTACGGCCTTTTTAATTATTCCTAGCATTGGCTTGTTTTTTCTTACTATATTTTATATTAATATATCCAAAAAGCTTGCAATAAAAGCATAATTTATATTATTTATAATATTTTTGCTATTATTTTTTAAATATATTATACAATGCTTTTAAAAAGGCTAATAAATTTATAAAATTACTATAATTATAATTATAATAATAATTATAATAATAATTATAATAATAATTATAAATTATAGCGGCAATAGCTTGCTAAGGCTTATTTAAAATAAATTTAAAATTATTACATTTGGCAGCCTTAATACTAATTTAGTATTTTTTCTTAATATATTCATTTTTTTTATTTGCTTATTAATATTTTAAAAATACTTAATCTATTTATTATAAATTGCAAAATCTAATATTTTATATAAAAGCTTAATTCTATTAATTAAAATATTTAAAATTTTAATACGCAATCCATTTATTTTTAGCTTTAAAATAAATTTGGCTTAATTAGCTATATAGCTATATTTTAATTAAAATGCAGCAAAAATTATAATATCTTATTTTAAAATATAAAAATATTACTAGGCTTTTTTAATTTTATTTAAAATAATAAAATTCTTTTTTAAAATATTAAAAAGCATATTAGCAATCTGCTAAAGCCATTTGCTATTATTAAAAAAATTGCTAATAACCTAATTAAATTAAATTTTATATTAAATTTTACAATATACTTCCAATTAGCCAATAATATATTAAAGCTTCTTATATTTTAAGC
Organism: Cyclaneusma minus; assembly: GCA_037179335.1. Lineage (NCBI taxonomy): Eukaryota > Fungi > Ascomycota > Leotiomycetes > Marthamycetales > Marthamycetaceae > Cyclaneusma > Cyclaneusma minus. Next base: position 608,850 of record JAKZHN010000012.1, read on the forward strand.
TAAAAACGTCCTTATTCATTACTATAATATATTGGATTTTTAAAGCCTAATTTAAAAATATTTCTTAATATTTAAATAGCTAAAATTCATTTTTAATTCTTTTTTTAAAATTTTCGGTCTCCCAATAAAAACAAGAAATTAAGAAAAAAAAAATAAAAAATTACTGGCTGCGATTGGTATTTATTGCAATTTATCCTTTAAATATTTATTCATTTTTTTCAGCTTATTATTTTTAATTTGATTTTTATTTAAAAAAAATTGAAAAAAAGCAATGCCCTTATTTTATTAATTTAATTTAATATTTTTATTATTAAGTTCAAAGCCTATATATTGCCAAAAAAAATTAACTATAATTAAAATATATTAAAATTGCGCAATTTTATTTTTAATGCAAAAAAAAAAAAATTTCTTAATGAATTTCCAAAATAGTTTAATAATAAAAACCTTTATTTTATCAATCCGCTTAATAGTATTAATAAAATAAAAATAATAATTTTTTAAAATAGCAATAATAATGGTTATATAATTTGCTATAATAGCTATAATATTAATAATAATTAAAATTCCAAAGCTTTAAATTGAATACAAAAATAAGGCTGGAGCTGGCAAAAATAATTTTGCGCAAAAAATACTAGCAAAATTAAAAGCAATAAAATTATTAAAATTTGGAATTGAAATTATATATATTATTGCAAAAATCGCAAAATAAAAAACTGAATTTGCAAAAATTAAAAATATTTAAAAATTTAAATTAATTAATAAAAAAAACTTATAAATTATTACGGCGCAAAGCAAAATTTAGAATAAATATATATTATAAATTGAAAAGGGAAGCTCTCCAGCCAAAATAGGATTTTAAGGGTCCCCTATAGGGCTACAATGCTAGTGGCATATATTATGCACGTGACTATGTCTGAGGCATGGCCTAAGACTATTCCGTGACAAAGCCATTAAATAGTTAATTTATTATTAATTTTTTAATTGGCTATAAAATGCCGAAATATAATTTCCTAATTTATTTATTTACGTAGTGCATTAAAATTAAATTTGGATTTTTTTTTCCAGTGTTTATTATAAATTCTGAAGCACTTATTATAAATCCTGGAGCGTCTATTAGAAATTTTAAAGCGCTTATTATAAATCCTGAAATTTTTATAAAAAGGCGCTATTTTAGCATTATATAATTTATTAAGCTATTAAATAAATTTTATTTAATAAATATTATTTAAGAATATATAAATGGCTTTATAGCCTTTAAAATGCCTAAAAGAATTTTAGAATAGCATTGAAAACAGTATTATAAATCCTGGAAAAAACGCAATAAAAAAGCCATTCTAGGGCTTTTTTAGCATTTTTTAAAAATTTTAAATTTTAAATTTGTTTTTTTAATATTTGAAATTATTAGATATTATTGCCTGGCAGAGCCTATTTAAATTTATATTATTAATGCCTTAATTTTTATTTATTATATTTACTAGGCTAAAAAAATCAAGATTTAAATTTTTATTATATTAATTAGAAAAATTAATAAAGCTTTTAAAAAAAATTGGAAAAAATGCAATTTTATATACTTAAATATTATAGGTATTAAATTAAAAATTTTAATAAATAAGCTTTTTATTAGCTTTTTAAATATTAGTTTTAGGATTATTATATTAAATTTACAAGCTTTATATTATAGCGAATTTATTTTATTTATAATTTAATTTAAAAAAAACTAGCAAGTTTTTAGCAATATTTTTAAAGTTATTTTAAATTTAATTTTATTATATTTAATTATATATTTTATATTTTTTTAATATTATTTATTAAAAAGCTAAATAAGGGGCTTTGTTTTTATATAAATTATTAAAAGCTAAATAAATTTATTAAGAAAAATGGCTATTTTTTGTTTTTAATTAAAAATATTATTTTTAGGATTTTTAAAGCTAAATATTTAATTAAAATAAATATTTAATAAGTTTTTTATTAAATTAGAGTTAAAATTTTAAAAAATAAAAAGCTTATTATTTTTAATATATTATTTGGCCAATTTAAATATAAAATAATGCTATTTGAATTTTGCAATAGCCCGGCTATTTTTTAATAGCTAATAAATAATATTTTATAAATTTATTTAAATAATTTTATAATAATTTATATAAATAATTTATATATTTATAGTAAAATCCTAAAAAAATATTAGCGTTATATTAATAAAATATTAAAGGCTTTAATTAAGGCCGGCTTTTAAATTAATTTAAATAAATTAATATTTAAAATTTAAAAAATTAAATTTTTAAAAATAATAATGGAAATTAATAAATATTGTATAAATTTTAATAAAATTAATAAAATAATAAAATAATAAAAATTTATTATTATTAAAAAAACCTAAAAAATTTTAGGCTTTATTAATTATTTTTAAAAATTTATTAAAGGCTATATTATTATAATTAAATTATTATATGCTTTTATTTATATTAAAAATTAATTATTTTAATTTATATTTTTAATTTAAAAGGCTTTTTATATTTTAAAATAAATTATTATTAATATTTTTATATTGGTATATTATATTTGGGAAAAAATTATTTATTTTAAAATCAATATTTTAAATTATATTTTTAAAATTATTTTATTTTAGCGAAGTAATAAAAATAGCCAATTTTAATTTATAGCTTATTATTTTAAATAAATATTTAATTTATAATAAAAAGCTTTTAATTATTATAAATATATTTAAAAAATAGCAAGGCTATTTTACTAATATAAAGCAAATTATAAAAATATTAATAAATTATAAAAATTTAAAGTATTTTGCTATTAAATAAAAGCTAAATAAAAAATTAATTAATTAATTAAATATTTTTGCAAATATTAATTTTAAATTTTAAAATACTTTAAATAAAATAAATAGTAAGCTAAATATTTTAATAAAGCGCTTTTAAAATTATTTTTTTAATTTTAAAAATTTTAAAAATAAATATATAAATTAAATATTGCTTTTAATAAAAAATTAAAATATTAAGCTTAATTTAATAAATAAAATTTTTAAAGCCCTAGAATTATTAATAGTATTCTAAGGCCAGGCCGGCAAAGCGCCAAAAATCTCCTAGCTTTTTCCAAAATTAGAAAATTTAATATTTGCAATATTTGAAGCCTTTAAGGAAAAAGCCTTGGAGATTTTTGAAAAAAAAAAAAAAATTTAAAAAAAAATCCGCATTTAAAGGCCAATGCTAATAAGCCAAATTTGGAAATGCCTTTAGCTAATAAATATAATTTTATTTAAAAAATGGCTATATTTTTTAAATTATAGTTTAAAAATAAATAATATTAAAAAATTAAAAAATTGCTTATTATTAAAATTTATATTGGTTTTTTATTTATTTTATCCAAATATTTTATTAATTAAAATATTTAATTATTTAAATATTATAGGCTTATTTATATTTTTAAATAAAAAAGGGCCTATTTAAAAATTATTAAATTTATTTATAAATTTATTATATATAATTATATTAATAAAGCTAAAATTTTTTAATATATTTAATATCAATTTATATAAAATAAAATAATATTAAATATAATTAAATTTATTTGCAATTATTAAAAATATTGGTGTTTTAAATTTATAAAATAAAAATACCAAGGCTATTTGCAATTTTTTAAAGCAATTATAAAATCTTGGAAATATATTATAATAAATTTTATTATTGGTTTTTTAATTAGCAAAAGCAAAAATATTATTATAATTATAATAAATTGTTTTTTTAAAATAATTTATTTAATGCTTTATTTTTTTAGCTTTAATAATATTAAAAGCTTTTTTGCTAAGTAAATAATATAGCTATTTATAAAATATATTTTTAAACTTTATAAATTTTTAAAAAGCATTATATTAAATAAAAATTTCCGCTTTATAATTAAATTTTAAAAGCAATTATATTTGTTTTTAAATATTAATTATTATTTTTTAATTATAATTTATTTTAAAATTAATAATTAAATAAAAAAATAATATTAAATTAAAGCAATTGCTAAAATTTTATTGCAATAATAGAAAAAAAAATAGGCTAAATTTTTGCTTTATATTAAATTTGCTATTAATAATTATATTAATTAGGCTATTAATATTATATTATTTTATATTATTTATAGCTAATATTTAATTATTTTATATTTATTTTTGGGAATTGCTAATTCCACAAAGCACTTTTGCTAATCTCACAAAATCTAACCGGATTCGGTTAGCGCCGGAGATTTCCCGCCCGCCAAATCACGATTTTAGGCTGCATTTACCAAATAATTAATTAAAACCTCGAATTTGGGTATTTTTTCCTGGCTTTTTATATTTATAGTATTTAGGATTTTAAACTTATAATGGTATAAAATTTAAAAAATTAGCCGAAATACTAGCTTTAAAATAAAATAAAATCTATTTTTGAAAAAAATTTATTAAAGTATTTATATTTTAGGCTATATTCGAGTGTTTTTAATAAAAAAAGCCTTATTAGAAAGCTAATTTCTTGGCATATATAAATTTATAAGCTAGTATAAGTAATATAAGCGTTGTCGTGGCGAAAAAATAACAAATACCAATTTTATCGCTAAACGGCGCACGGACCACCGCCTCGCGCTTGCGCCATTCCCGATCCGGTTAGATTTTGTGAGATTAGCAAAGGTGCTTTGTGGAATTAGCAAATCCCTTATTTTTTTATATTTATTTTTTAAATTAATATTAGCTAGCTATTTAAAAAAATATAGCCAGATTTATTAAAAATATAAAATATATGCAAAAAGGAATTTATAGGGAAATTAAGTTTTTTTAAAAATATATAATATATTATATTAATTGCAAAAAGCGCTTATACCCCGTTTATTAAATAAATAATAAAATTTATTTATTTATTAAAAATATTAAATTTTTTTAAAAGAAGCTAAATTTCTATTTTATAAATTTATTTATTATTACCAAATAATATAAATTGGTTTTTTTATATTGGATTTTTTTTAGCTATATTTAAACTATAGTATATATTTTATTTTTTATATTAGTATTTTATTATATAATTAAAATAATTTTTTCCCGGCTAAAAATTAAAAGCATTATTATTTATATTATTAAATAATAAAAAATATTAAAAGCTAAAATATATTTTTAATTTTAGAATTATAAATAAGGTTATTTGGTATTAAATTAAATAGACTGGGTATAATATTAATAAATAATAGTGGTATAAAAATAATTTTGATTTTGAATTTTTAATTTAATAGTATTAAAATTATTTGCAAATATCTGGCTATAATTAGATAAAATTTAAATAGAGGTTTTAGCTATTTATAAAAGGGGTTTCCCGCTCGATGGAGCTTATTTTAATAAAAGGGGGAATGGTGTTACGAAAATAGGGAAGGAGGTGCCTGAGGCATTTAAATATCTGTTAAATTAGCATGCATTTGTTATGCCGGCCTTTCTTTGTCAGTTTTAGAGCCAGCTTTATATGAAGAATCTCCCCAGACCTCTCTTTTTTCCTTAGCTTTAGAAATCCAGTCTTTACCTTCTGCTTGTTCGGGCCTGAGGCTCCCTCCAGAAGGTCTTCGTGACAGCTTCAAGTGGCGTAAGAGCCGGGGATTTGAGGCTAGCTCCAGCTACTGCGAGGCTGTGCCCCAGGCAATACAGAAAATCAAGAATCCTCCTTCTCCTTCCTTGCATGTGACTCACTACGCCATAAAACCCCGATCTAATCCCCTTCTCGAAGCTGCTCTACCAAAGAACTATACGGCGAACCAGAAGGGCAGTGCATAAACTCATCCAAAGTCCCACTTCTAGGATCCTCCATGGGATAACGATGAAAACATGCCGTATGATCTTCCAGATACTCCTCGAGCTTTCCCCAGTCCCTACACTTTCGTTTCGGCCTCCGCTCTTCCTGGACGACTCTCTGGAATCCGAATTGCAATGGCGTATCGTCTGCAATACACATGATGTCCGATTTTAGCACATCGAGACAGTGAGCCAAATGTTCGAATGTCTGTGTGCGTCTGGTTTCTGAGTAGCCAAAGCGAGCTTGTATGTAAATGCTTTTCTGTTTCAACCTGTTAGTGCGGGTTTTGCTTGAGGACGGACGGGAGATGAATACCAAGCAATGTAGGCTGTGAAAGCTATTGACCACGTAAAGTCCCTTGGATTGGTCCCACGGAAACGGCCATGTGCTGCCGAGATGGTCATCAAACGGAAGTGCCACAATTCCAGTATTCGTGTCGAGAGATAGCCACATTTCATCCAAAGTCTTCATGTCTGAAGTATTCCCAAATGGGGTCATCTCTCCAAAGTCTACATCAACATCGAGCCCTAAACCAACTATCGGTTCTTCTTTAGTAAAATGCCCCTTGCGCTTTAAAGCATGCCTGAAGCCTGGAGTGTAATCAAAACTCACCCAAGGGAAGCTTGCAGACGCTGGCTGCTTGGCGTGCTTGGAACCACAACCAGAGTTGGAAGATATGGAGAATCAGCGATGATAAGAAGATGCCTAGAAAGGCGGTCCAAAGTCCGAACGATGCAAGCTTGGGCTTTCTAGATGCTCGAGCTTCAAGCACCTTCTCGACTAGATCATCACTTGACGTCGAAAGGAGACCGATGTCCTCATCCATGATGGAGGAAGGCTCGCAGGTGTACTGTAGAGAATATGGTTGTGGAGCGATAGAATAATATCGTGTAGGTGGTGGCCGCGGGTATATCTCGAGCGGAAGCAGATGGCGACACCTGAAAATACACTGAGCTGCTGCTTCCATGGACAATAGATGAAAGAATAGACGGAATGAAACCATGCGTCACCGGCCCGCATGCAGTATTCAGATTTCAGAAGTTGAATATCGGCCCAGAGGGGATTCGCTAAGCTGCAATGCATCGGAATTGAGCACCAAGTTCTGACATATCCCCGCAGCATCACACGCCACCAAGTTAAAGATACAATTCTAGTATGCCACAGTCGGTATTGCAGGGAGCCAAACAGTGTGCCTCCATGCTACTAGGCCCACTTTGATGCACAGAGCACTTCAGTTGGTTTCTCGAGCGAGATCAGCCGATCAAAGTCGTAACGAGCTGCCCATTTTGCTTAGGCGAGGTACGTAGTCTTATCTCTTACCCCTTTAGGATAAAGTTGATAAACCTACCACCTTGGTACTTGAGAACACTGGTTGGTGTAACAAAGACCAAAGAACCTGTCTCTCGCAAGTAATAAGCCGCATGAATATATATATACATATATGGCGGGGCCAAACATACCTGCCTTGTCCATCTTCTGTTTCTGCCACTTTCTACCAACAGAATCAAGATCCTCCCCTCTTCCTACATTGCTCCCGCTCAATTACTTCGGCTTCAGCATTTCAACCCAATATGAAGTTCCTCCTTCAGTTTTTTCTTGGAGGCACCCTCCTAGCCACTTTCGTATCTACCGCACCCGTTCCGATGAGTGCCGAGAGTAAGTCTGAAACCTGTATTTCGGCGGAAGAGAGGTTAAAGCTGTTCTGAATAGAGCGAGACCGCCTTCTCGACTACGCCCGAGAACACAATATCAAGGTCCCGTACATGGGATCAGTTTTTGAAGGATGCTCTACCTGCGAGGCTTATGTTGGGGCTTAGAAAGTAAGGAAACGGAAAGAATCACTCTGTTTGAGGACATTACTGATTTCAAATAAGTTTATTTCCACTCTGGAGCGATGGTTCCCACAGTTATGAAGACTAGTTCTTGGTACCGTTTGAGATTGGGAAAGCTTCGAGCCTTGGTCGAGTTTCGTGTTGGGATAACTACCGTAGCTTAGCAATCACGTAGTAGCCACCCCTGTGCCACAACGTTGGTGATGGAGAGCATCACTTCCATGAGAGCGCTCCTCCTCTTCTCTACTGACTTATAATAAATCATGACTCTTTGACTGCGATATATCCGTCCCTTTTCATTGCTAGCATTTTAGTTTATTTACCTGTGATTCCCTTGACCCAATATTCCGACAGGCGTAGAGAATTGCTGCTCGCAGAATGGAACTTGCCCCACCGACGTAAAAACCGTTTTAGATAACGAAAGGTGTACGTAAAATGTATTATTTTAAAAACATTTATCGATGCAGATCAAATGGTTTGTTCAGTACCCAAGTGCGTAATCAGCTGCATGCATATGGGGCTGATCGTTCATCCCGCGTGGGATAGTCCCCATGGTCCAGACCTGCGGATACTACACCAACATAGTTTGTAATCGGTGTGCATGCATAAGAAGCCTGGTATATTGATTCCAGTCATACGACGGCATCTAGCCACGGTTATCATATCCGCGCAAGGTCGGTATGTGATAGCCCCCTCACGAGCCATACCGGCAGATGTTATCTAATTCGCTTCTAGTCGTGCCACGAAAATCTGAGATGTGAAAGAACAAGTCGCTCGGTCTATTTATCTGCCTCAGACTACCAGTATTGGCCATTTCTCTCAGCTCTGCACATTTTGTCATGAAAAATGGCTCCTCATGACGGGTATCAAAAGCTTCAGTCTCGCGACGATGATTTGAGCCAAGAAGCTCCGACAACATCCGCTACCGCCTACCGGAAGAGCAAGTACCTCGTTTACTCGCTGATTCTCTTGCTCATCGCCTCAAATGTGGTCACTTGGTCCATCTTCGAATGGCGAATCCAGAGAGAGCTGAAGTCACGTACAAGTGGTTTGAGTCCATATGGTTTGTATTTTGAGTCGACTGGTAGCTATGATCTAACTTTGGATAGCGAGTCTACCACGGGATACTCCGATTCCACTTGGAATACATACACCCTATACGGACAGAAATGAAACTCTTCGAAACGAGCTATGGGAAGCTATCAGTATCGACGCTGGGATGATAGCAGTTCCACAGAAGTTCGTCGAAGATAAGAATCTGCCCCCTTCTCAGCGGTTGGTGTGGGACGAGAGCATGAGCGTGTATCTTTTGAATGGACATCACACACTTCACTGCGTGGTAAGTTTTCTATTCACCATGATACCACGAAGTTTCTAAAGATATTCGTAGCGAGCTGTGTATATCTCCCTCATGGAGTTCTGGCAGAACAAGCCTCAGTCACGACGCTGGGAACATGTCATTCACTGCGTTGATCAGTTGCGGCAAGAAGCTCTGTGTAACGCAGATGATACGCCCCGCTATTCAACAGCTGATGAAACTCCCGTGTCAGGTATGGGCCAGGTCAAGATGTGTCGTAGCTGGGAGAAGCTCGAGGAATGGGCGTCGCAATACAATGCTTGCTATCGCTATGTAAACCAGACAGCTTCTTACGAGGATTTTCCGCAGATTGAGCGGTTCATTTGGTGTCCGGAGGGTTCTCCTTATGCCGCGGCTGTAGAGAAGGTTTTTGGTCCCATTGAGTGGTAGGAGGAGCTACATGGCGCTCAGGTTTCTTAGTGCCTGGAGCCCAGAAAAATATAAAGGAACCAGTCTCCTCATCGACACTTTTCTCTACATGCCCATCCTCAAGCATACTCAGTGTACCTGCTCTCCCTTCATCAAAGTCATGAGCCCCTTGAAATCCTCTCTAGCGCTGCTCATCATCGACATGCAGAATGGCTTCTGTCACTCTCGCGGTAGCTTTAGCAAGTCCGGCGTCCCAGTCTCAACACATTCCGCGATAGTCCCCACGATCGAGAAACTCCGAAATCTGTGTCACAACTACGGTATCCCGGTCTTCTACACACGAATGGAGTTCAATGACGACTACTCCGATGCCGGGATACTGTTCGACGGCATGTTGGGACTCAAAGAGATCAAAGGCTTTGTTCGCGGTACCTGGGATGCGGAGATTCTTGATGCTCTACGCCCAAGCGCTGATGACATGGTGGTGTCCAAAACTCGTCATTCCGCCTTCTTCAACACAGACTTGGGCCGCTTGTTGGCGGAACGGAAGATTGACCAGGTGATTGCAACTGGTGTGGGTACGAATGTCTGCGTTGAGTCGACCGTCCGTGAAGCCTGGACGCATGGGTTCTACGCCTTGACGGTGAGCGATGCAACGGCTACCCCCCGAATGGAGGATCACATGGCGAGTCTGAACAACTTGCAGCACTTCGGGGGCACGATCTCGATGGAGAAGTTGGAGGAGAAACTGCAGGAATGGAGGGTGGCCGATGCTCCTGTCTGATGGCAACACGGTATCCACTTTGCTTCCCCAGCCTTGGAGCATCCAGTTTCCTGGAATTTAGGCCCACAAGTTTGAGAGGGGTATATGCAGTGGGCTTGATAATGGCAATCTATATTCTGGGCCTATGGGAAATTGAGGATAACTTTCCAACATGGGATGCTTCTGCATAGTGAAATCGTCTGCGTAAAGGAACTAGCCGTCCTAGCTCTCCGGAGCCTAGGGAGGTAGGACGTTTGGTTACATCGATAGTCAGCCCCAAAATGCAATGCATGCGTATATGCAGCCTTAGTAAACAAGCTGCAGGTTCGTATTCAGCATCTCTACTGTCTACAAGGTAGGGCGTCGTTCTATCCATGCCGTGGCCTAAGATCTGCCTTGTTTTCTGCATTGAAAAGTCGGTCGCTGAAGTATTCAAATGATTACTATGTGGCATGCAGTATCGTACGTATATGCATGGGATGCAATATGTGTATCACGGTTCGATCCCAGCGATCCCAGCCCCACCCCCAAACTCCAGACCCGCCCCCGGACCCGCCCCCAAGGCCATACATATTCTGTGTTATATGCAGATTAACAGGGGTTCTTCTAGGGAATACCCGCTGTGCCAGGTAGCTTGTTAGTTATAATTAAAGCCAGTCATACCTTCGCATGAGGATCGTTCGCGCATCGATCATGCAGACGAAGTTGCGGTCAAAACACGGAAGCACGTTAGTTGAAGGGACTTCCCTGATTTCCACCGCCAACGCCACCAACTTCCAGCCTCAAGATAGCAAGACGGGTCGGATGATTTCTCGGCAGCAATGGCACACGCGTCGATCGTCAGATCCGCCTCTCACTTTCCAGAATAGAGCATGAAGCTATGTGGGGTTTTGAGCGCTTCCACTCACTGTACCAGCCGCAGCGCATCACCCCCGTCGATAACCCCCATGGAGGAGAAAGCGGCAATAATCTTGATACGCGTCATTACCATCCGACAAACGTACCACCCACGGTCCACCCCAGAACAACTAACAGATGAGGAGAAGCTGCAACCGAAGTAACAATCACTCGGGTCAGTAGCAGCAAGGAGAAACTTCCATACTTGGCTGTAGTCCGGCTCAAGCTATTCAACGTGTTAGCTGCAGACGCCTCCCAAGTCTCCTCACTCGAAAGCACGGCAGCAATGTCCGTTCTCCGACAAACTCCCACGAATTCCAGGCTTTTCACAAGCCCCCCCAATCCATTCAAATCCAGGAAGCCTCCATCCTCATCGCCGCCGGCTATTAGTCGCATGACCAAGCCCCCGAAGACGTCGAGTAACAGCAGTGAGAAGAACCCCTCTATCGAGCGTATTTGTCAAGCCCCTGAGACCGGTTCAAGAATCCAGGACAAGGCTCTCTCGCAGGCAAATGGCCGCAAGATATGTTCAACCGCAGTCGAGTTGGCTGAAGGCAACAGACTGATACGAATCTTCGCTCCTCTTCCCTCCCGCCACCGGCTTTTTTTGGCGCATTCCTATGCTTTCCTAGGACCCGAGTGCTGATAGCAATATCCAGGGACGTGTAAAGATATCGCCGAGAACCAAGGCTTTCAACGTATCATTCGAACTTCCCTTGAAACTACCGTTCTTCTGAGCCACCAGCACGCATTACAAGCGGGCGGTGCCTCAACGGGTCCGCTTCGTTTCTAGTATCGGTAATAACTAAGGTACCCGAGTCTGAGTGGAAGGGTAGAGAGTGCCGATTGAGCCAGAACAGTCGTATGAGTTGAAAAGAAAGAGATCAAGTCAGCCGCCCGACGCCAGTGACCTGAGCTAGATAGGTAGGCACGTAAGTCAGCAATAGTAACAATATATGTGAGTATTATCAGAGACCAGACACGCTGACAGGACGGCAGGGCCGCACATAAGACAGTTGGAGAGGATGGTTTTGGTGTTTTACATAGCTTTTTTTTTTCCGTTCTCTTGCCATCCTCCTCTTCTATTGTACACAGATGCCCGAAGCGGAGTGGGGAAAACCAGTAATCTCATATCTCATGTCTCGCCGTGTAATTTACAGGAAAGAGGAGGTGTAAACTACAGCGAGAAGAGAGACCAGCCAGATTATTCTCGAGCCTTGCTTCGGATAACTCCTTTTCCATGCCATGAGAGAGCCAGGTATACAAGGTTTGAGAAAGACATAAGAACCGTGCCCTGCTTTTTCAGAACACATATCTGCCTCCCCAGTATTTCTCCCCTCGTTTGCTCGTTGAAACGACACATCATCAGTTTACTTGATGATGCGAGTAACCAGACCAGTAGCGACGGTACGGCCTCCCTCACGAACGTTAAAGCGCTGGCCAACATCCAGAGCAATAGGGTTGTTCAACTCGCAGCGCATCTCCACATTGTCACCAGGCATGCACATCTTTTCGTGCGGACTCTCCGTTCCCTCGGGCCAGTACAGCGCGGCAGCCTCATCCGAAGTGCGAATGAAGATCTGCGGACGGTAGTTCTGGTGGAAACCAGTGTGTCGTCCTCCTTCCTCCTTGGTAAGCACGTACATGGAAACCAAAAACTCCTTGTGTGCCTTGACGGTGCCAGGCTTGGCAATGACCATACCGCGACGAACGTCCTCGCGCTTCACACCACGGAGAAGCAGACCGGAGTTGTCACCAGCGACGGATTCGTCGCAGGACTTCTTGAAGGTCTCGATGTCGGTAACCTTGGTCTTGATGACTTCAGTGCCCTTGCCCACGAGCTCGACTTCGCTGTCCTTCTTCAGCACACCGCGTTCGACACGGCCGGAGGCGACGGTTCCACGACCGGAGATGGAGAAGACATCCTCGACGGACATCAAGAAGGGCTTGTCGAGGTCGCGCTGGGGAGTGGGGATCCAGGTGTCGATAGCCTTCATCAACTCATCGACCTTGCTGACACCAATTTCAGGGCGCTTTCCTTCCAGGGCGCAAAGAGCGGAGCCGAGAATGACAGGGGTCTCGTCACCGTCGAAGCCGTAGGTGCTCAGCAGCTCACGCATCTCCATCTCGACAAGCTCCAACATCTCGGGGTCCTCGAGAGCATCGACCTTGTTGACGAAGACGACGATACGCTGGACACCGACTTGCCGGGCCAACAGCAGATGTTCTCTGGTCTGGGGCATTTGTCCGTCGGAAGCAGCTACGACAATGACAGCACCGTCCATAGAGGCGGCACCAGTGATCATGTTCTTGATGTAATCGGCGTGACCGGGACAGTCGACGTGGGAGTAATGGCGCTCTTCGGTCTGGTACTCGATGTGGGCAGTCGAGATAGTGATACCACGCTTTCGCTCTTCGGGGGCCTTGTCAATTGCGCCATACTCGAGGAACTGTGCGAAGCCCTTCTCGGATTGTCTCTTGGTAATTGCTGCAGTCAGGGTGGTCTTGGAGAGAGTTAGCAGCAACTCGGCGACAAACAGGTGGCAACGAGCTTCAGATGTGTACCTTTCCGTGATCAACGTGACCAATTGTACCTACAAGGCATTAGCAAAAGCTTAGCCAAGGAAGCTGAAGCAGCGAGAAGCATACCGATGTTCACATGGGGCTTTGTCCGCTCGAAGGCCGTGGCGTAGGTGCGGTATGCATTGTAGACTTGAGCTCCGTTTTGGCGGCGGAGAGCTTGTTGAAGAGGGTTCACGCTGTTGCCCTGGGACAGAGCGGCGCGGGCGGTCCGCAGGAAGGGAGTGACTGATCGTGCAAACGCCGGCATCTTGATGGACACGGGGAGAATGCAGGAAAGGAGGGGGGATGGCGGATTGGAGGATGGGGATGTCGCCAGCAATGACCTCGAGACACTTCAATCTTTTTCGCGCACGAGCGTCGCGAGTTCCGATCGATGCTAACGGCCCACGTGATGGACGCGCTAAGGACGAAAGTGGTTTAGCCCCCCGCATCCACGAATGGCCTCCAACCTGTTGCCAATCCCCGCGTCTTCTTCCCATCATCCATCCAAACCGCGACTATGTTCCAATCCCAAACCCCACGATTTGCAGACGCCCAATTACTGTGAGGTGGATTATGCATATCCCGCAATAGTCTACACTGACTCTCAGATTGTCAAAGAACGCTCGCTGAATGAAATCCAGCCTCCGTCTTGTTCTACATGAAGGCGAAGATGGAATCAATCATCTGTCACCATGTGGATCGGGCTCGCTTGTTTCCAGACACAGAAGCTACTATTATACCTCACGTACCTTGTAACTTTTTTATCGAGTTCATCAAGTATGGGGAACAATCCAGCGGAGAAGCCCTGGAGCATGTTTCTAGGGGGTCGACTTCGCATTCTCCAAGTTCATATCCTTCTGGCTATTCTCTTTATTTCCATGTCTCAACGCTAGTATTCACTGCTTGTCGAGTTTCAATTCTATCTCCCGCAGAAAACCAAGGCCTTCGTTCTCCTTCGCTCCTTCTTCGCTCACAGGCGGTAATATCTACCTCCCCCTCCATCAAAGCGCCTCTACCACAGCCCTCACCCCCTTCGCATCATACTCCGGCATCGCCACCTGACAAGCGTGCACAAACTCCACCTCTCCCACTCCCGTCTGCCACAGCCTCATTTCAAACCCTCTCACCAGCCTCTCCACCACCAAGTACAGTTCCGCCCTCGCCAATTCAATACCCAAACACTTGCGACTTCCCTTGCTAAAAGCAATCTGGAACTTCCTTCTTTCACGACCTTCTTCGCCCAGCCATCTGTCTGGCTTGAAGGCGAAGGGGTCTGGGAATACGCTTTCGGCTGTGTGCGCAGCCAAGGACGTGGTGCTTACTGGCGTGCCTGGGGGTATGGCATAGGACTTGCTACTGGGAGCAGATGCGGATGCGGATGCACTGGTGGCGTGGATTGATGGTGTGTAGGTGAGTGGCTCGTAGGCGATGCGTACCATGCGGGATGTGACGCCGAAGGAAAGACGATTGCCTTCCTCGATGACAGCCGAGAGATATGGAAGATGTTCGAGCTGAGACCAGGTAGCTGGCCTTGGGACTTGGCTAAGCTCTTCGCGAAGTTTGCTAAGGATTTGTGGATTGGCCAGAAGGTGGTAGAAAATGACGGTCAACGATTTGGCAGGCGATTCGGTGCCGGCGAGTACGAGTAGTGCACCCTCCGTGGTGAGACGTTGGAGAGACTTCTCCTCTGGTGGCAGGACGGAGCTATCGAGCACTGAGTCGTAGACGGATTCTTTGCCCGTGGGACCTAGTGGTTTCTGGCTGGTTTTGCCGGATGACTTGGCGTTCATGATCTGGACTACTTCCGAGCGGGCACGCTATGAGGTCAAGTCAGCAAGATCTGTGTATCTGATGAAGGCGACAGCAGTCTTTACGGGGAAGATCATCACCGGAAGACTCGAAATCTGGGACACTTACGCTAATCAGGTCCAGCAGATCTGCGAGTCCAGGGGGCATCATGCCCTGGCTCACCGACTTCGGCAGACTCGACAGCAGCGCAGGAATCCACGAGAAGTGTTTGTTGAAGTGGATCCCCTTCAGCAGCTCATAGCTATTCTTCCTGAGATTCGCAGCCTTCCCCTCATCAGCCAAAACATCCGTCTGATGAGCAAACAGAAAGTTGTTCACAACGCTACCATTCATCAGCATTTCCCCTTCCAAAAACCAGCACAACCATGCAAACCTCACTCGTTACAGAAAGCGAAAAGCGCATCTGACAAATTGACAGGCGTCTTCTCATCAGCGTGGTTTCTGAGCAGCCGACACAACTGCTCAACCTTCGCGGTGATCAATGGTTCGAGATACAGAACATTCCGCTTGCCGAAAAAAGGAGCAAGAGCTTCGCGACGTTTCTTGTGGATGTGATGGTCTACCGTCGATCCAACACTGCCTTGAAGTCGCAGACCACTCAATTGCCGCTCATACTTGTCTCGGCGCGAAGTCGAAGGCGCATAGATGGTATCGAGGAACCCAACATCGTCCACGTGAACTTCATCTGGAGTGATGCGAATGATGGGTCCTGAACGAGTCCACGATTAGTGCTCTCCATGACTATGATACATGTAACAGTTAATACTATGGGATACAGACCGTATTTCTTGTGCAGCTCTTGGATCTTGAAAATGTAGCGGCCTTGCTGGAAAACATCAAAGTAGCACTCATACCACCAAGTAAGTGCTGCTAGCTTGGGACCGGGAATGTGTGCTAAAGGATGGAAGTAGAGGCGCCGAATGGCTTCTCCGACTGTTCCTAGGAAGCACAGGATGGCTACCGTCTCTATGATCTGGAGGAGGGCCATGGCGACTGTTTTGAAAATTCCTAGAAAGCCTTGGTTTTGGGGATGGAGTTTGACTTGGGTGAGGAATTGAGTTTGCGGTTCTGCGAGTTGCGGGGTCGTGTAGCCGCTGAGCGCTCCGAATTTGGCAACTAACAGGTTGGACAACTAACAGGTTTGCAGGGGCTTGGTTGTGAGGCTTCGATAGGGAGCTTTACCGGGCGGTAGTATGTTTGGGGAGTTTTTTTTCTTTTTTTTCTCGATACTACCATGTTAGATTAATGTGACTTTGGGGTAGGGCCTACCCGGCTACTCGACGTTACACAAGATAGTACCTTCGGTCTCGCGCTTGATGGCCGGTTCTGCGGTTCGGTTCTAGCCACATGCGATAAAGCACGTTTAAGTACGGTTTAATTGTTTATGCGGCCTATATCATGCCCACGTGGCTAATCTTTGGAGCTGCCGGAGGGCTGGGAGTGTTCAGTGCCTGCCTATGTTGTATACGCAAGGACGGAACGAGACGGGGAGTGGGCAGATGGGGAAATGTATTGATTGGGAGAAGAGCTTCGAAGAGCTGGGTTAGGGAGAGGAGTGCTTGTTATGTTGATGGTAGTGGTGAGGGGTTCTTTGGATGATCAGTTTGGTGAGTTTGGTCGTTATGGGGATGGTGATGATGGGATTGTCTTGCAGGGAACATGATGAATTTGGGGATGCGATTGTGGGGAAGTGGGATGTTCGTTCATGTGATTCTCTGGAATCATTTGGGTAGGTATTTTGATAAGTGAAAGTTCTATCTCCTCATAGCTTTAAGCAAATTCCATAGCAACGAAAATTCATGCTAACAGCATCTGCCGGAGTCCATTTGTCAACGTTACCTCGTTGTTCGGCCCTTTTTCTATCAGTCGATTATCACCGTTTCGGTTTGGAGAACAGCTCCCTCGGCCCAGCTTCCACTTTTGCTGTCATGTATCCAGCCGGAAAACCGATTGTCGAAGGTGTGAGTTAGCATTTTATTGGCCAGCTGCAATGCGGACAGGGATACTGCTGACCCGCTGCATGGGCATCTGACAGCGGAGCCTCATTGCTGCCTAGATAGAAGGCGTTTACCCCTCACTCACGTACTCGTAAGAGTTGTCTCCCGGTTATTCTTCCTCTCTAACATCAACTTCTGCTATCACGGACCGCACAGCAAACTTCCATAGCCATACTATCGGCTCCAGCAACAATCGAAAGTCAATCAGCTCCTTTGACTATCGTAGTGGGTACCTCCTGCGTCACCCTTTCTTCGCTCCGCTTGCTCACAGCCTCGCTCCCAGATCTCTTCATCACCTCTGTCGCTCTGCCATCCGCCCCCCTTTTGCTGCTTGGTCCTCTTTCACCACTCGTTCTGGTATCGAACTTCTTCGTCCTGTCTCTACTTGTCTGGGCGCTGGCAACAGCTGTGGTGGAACTTTCACCACAAACCTTGCGCCCGTCTACGACTCCTAGTCTCTTAGGTTTAGAGAAGCTTCGCCAGCGGCCGGGCTTGTGGAACTCATCCAACCTGGCGTCTTGTCGTTCTTCTGTTGTCGCACGCCTTGTCGTCACGTAGCAAGAACCTTGGGACGTCGAGGACATCAAGTCCATTTTTCCATCATTCTATCCCGCCTGGCTCACGGTCCCGCCCCCCTCGCTTCAACTTGCCACCTCTTTCTCACTGCCTCTCTGTATACCCAAAAACTCGAGTTAAACAACCCGCATCGGCCACTTCACTCCGCCCAAGCACAATTGAAACGAGATCGATCTCCGCGCCAGCTAATCTACAATATCCGAGCCATTTTCCCGTCGATCCCTCTTGCTCGCAGCCTCGCTCCCAAATCTATTCTAACCACCGCTCCGGTTCGCTGTTCTCTCCTGCTCTGTACTCATACACGAATCATGAGTTAAAGAGAGGACTGCTTAATACTCTCACTCCAGTCAAACACGTTTGACGCATCAACCGAACTTCATCACGCTTTCGTCCCCCATCCCTTGCATTTCCCCCTCACAATTCAAACCTCTCCAGTCCACCAGGTCCTTCTGCCACCAAACCTCACTTCCATACACCACGGACAAACCCGAGAACTCCAGCAGTCCCAGTCCATCATCTGATTCCACTCGCACAGGATCCCGACGAGCTTCCAAGTCTTCTCATTATAGACTCTGTATCTTCCGAGTTCCCTCGCTGTTTCGCCGCTTTCTGCTCCCCGTCTAGCCTTCCGGGTCCATACAGTCCACGGAATCAAAACGTTGGGAAATCGATCAGCGCGAATTCATTTTTCCATAATCCGAACGCAATCGTCCTGACTTCGTCTCTTGCTTCAACATGGAAAAAGAATCCGAGTTAGTCAATCAAGCGTCGCCATCGACCGCGCCGTGTGATCTATGCTCTTGTTTGGAAGATGAGCCCAATCTCACTGGAACAAAGTTTACTACCGCGGACTTCCACTCTCCGTGCTCGACATGCTCAGACGTAGGTTCTCGATACCCGATTACTTTATGTCGCTTTTGTCGACATTTACGACTGCGGCACGCTTTATGCGGTCTGAAAGACTATCGGCCCTTCAGGATCCTATTTCCCAGGCCTGCAGAACGAGACCAGAGTTGTCAAATTTGCTCCCACATGACTGCGGTAACACGGACTCGAGCCAGCCTAATTCTGGAGCCGGGGAGCGATGTGGAATTGAGACTGAAAACTTCACGAATAAGCATGCTCATTTGGACTGCCACCAAAAGGATCTATTGGACCCTCGAACCCCGAATACCCACTAGCATCTGGGGGGAACTTCGAATCTCGAACCCGACAGCAGGTTTCGAGAAGCTGGTGAATTGGGACAAGATCCGACCCTGGCTTGACGGGGCGTATCAATATCCTTGCCCGCCTTCTCCAGTTGTGGAGGGAGAGCTCGTCAACAAGTTTAGAGTCATCGACGTGGAAGAGTTTCGTGTTGTTCCTGCTCCGAAAATATGCGAGTATATGACGCTGAGTTACGTGTGGGGGGGTCAAGAGTTGACTCGCAATTATCAGGCAACACTAGCCAACATGAAGGATTTTGAAACCCCTGGCTTTCTCAAAACCATCGAGCTTCCGAACACCATTGCCGATGCTCTTCAAGCTTGCGCTCGCTTGGGAACTCGATACCTATGGGTCGACGCTCTCTGCATCGTTCAGGATGATACTGAGAACAAAGAACATCAGATCAACCATATGGACCAAATCTACAGGGATGCTGTGATTTGTATAGTTGCAGCTGCGGGAACAAACGCTTCATACGGGCTGCCTGGTGTTTCTCAGCGTCGCGAGCTTCTAGCAGATATGACGCCGGCGATACAATTACACGACAAGCAACTTACCTCTATTATCGCGGGTCCTTCTGACATTATCCAACGTTCCAAATGGTGTCAGCGAGCATGGACATTCCAGGAGGAGCAGCTGTCGAAACGTTTACTATATTTCACGGATTTCGGTGCATTCTACGTGGGTCCCGAGAAGGAAGGCTTCGATTCCCCGCAAACGGCCTGGGGTGACAACCGCTTCATTGATTTTTCATATCGTAGGAGAAGTACAGACACCTTTCAGAGCCTTGTAGGGGACTATACCGCAAGAGAATTATTCTACCAGGAAGACATTCTGCGAGCATGTTCTGGGGTATTGCGTCACAAGTACAAAGATGCAACCGCCTACGGGATACCTTTCGCTTGGTTTGATGACGGTATGTTGTGGAATTCAAGAGATTTTGAAGCCCCGAGCCGAGTCCCGGATGAGTCTTCATTATTTCCATCGTGGTCATGGACCTCGGCTCTTGGTTCTATTGAAATAGGGACAGGATTTGGTGTAGCATGGTGGTCGACTGTTTCGCCCGAGTCAGAATCTCACTTAGAGAGATCGCCTGCCGCATTTGCAGGCAAATTCACCCGCACCTCCGATCGCTTACAACCTATGATATCTGGAGCTCATAAGCCTTGGTGCAGAATTACATACATGTCGCCTGTTTTTGACCAAAGGCACCTTTCGGAGACCGATTCTTGTAATCTAGGCTTTGCTTGGAGTCTAGGATGCATTGAGAAAGAGGCTCCCGAACTTGCATTCGACCGTTCGTCAGAATCAACGTACTCTTCTTACGAGTACAGAAAATTTGTACGGGAGAGATGGTTTACTTACCAGGGATACTGGAACGACGCATTCGGCTCTTACGTCTCCCGATCCCCCTTCTCCGATGCAGAGAAAGAAGCTGCGCTTATTCCAGGTCGGCTACTTGTCTATACTCAAGAGGCAAGCTTGAAGGTTGAGTGGATTGATAAGATTGATCCAGGATGCCCCGGGAAACAACATCTCTCTATCCGAGGCGAAGATGGAAGTCTAGTCGGATTCGCTTACGTTATTCGTCATCGAAGAGAGAGATTACCCCCGAAACTGAGAGCTGCAAGATTCATTGCTCTATCGTTGGGAGATGAGCAACTGAGATGCATTCCAGAGCTAAGAATGGAATGTTGCGAGATATGTGGACGTATCTTTACAGTCCACGAGAATTCCAAATATAAGGCAAATCATTGTATGCAACCCGACTGTCGAGAGGTATCTCCCAAATTTTATCAATCTGGCTATCGGCATGTAGAGAAAAAATATCCAGCAGATATCTTCTTCCTCGATTCCGACGGAGAACCTGTAGTCAGTTCTGTATTCCATTACCCACAACCACCCATGATGAAAATCATGCTCGTACACAACGTCAGCGACCCGACCAACGAAAATCTCGTGCAGCGAATCGCCATTGGGCAGATCTATCTGAAGAAATGGGGCCAAGCTGAACGCAAATTCAAAGCACTCATTCTCGAATGAGTCATGAGCCTGGACTAGCGGAGACAAGAACGATTCTGTGTAGGACGCGCGGTTGGGATGAAGAAGCACTTGTCAGGCTATTCTTTAGGGGTAGTTCGGGGGGTTACGGTCGATTCTGTGCAGGACGCGCGGTTGGGATGAGGAAGCACTTGTCAAGTTGTTCTTCAGAGGTAGTTCGGGGGGTTACGGTCGATTCTGTGTAGGACGCGCGGTTGGGACGAGAAAGCACTTGTCAAGTTATTTTTTTAGAGGTAGTTCGAGAGGTTACGGTTGATTTTGTGCAGGACGCGCGGGTGGGACGAGGAAGCACTTGTCAAGTTATTCTTTAGAGGTAGTTCGGAGGGCTACGGTTCAGAAATGAAGCTTCTGCTTTGCCTCGGTGTCTGAAAGCATCTACCTAGACAACATGAGTGACAGTGTTGCACGTGACATGGCATCATTCTTCTAAAACCATCTCTTGTCAGCTAGAAGGTCTATAGATACCGTGAGAGAGCTCTTCAGCTCTTCTCTCTCCAGTCCTCCTATTCTCTCTTTCCTGGCCCTTCAAATTCAATAGTTATGAGCTCGGGGTGTCGCGTGTGACCCTTGGGAATATTCCACTATTGCTCTTTATTGCTAAACGCAAAAAAAAGGTCCAGCAAAAGTAACTTCCTCAGCAGCGGCAGTCTTGCAGCTGCTTTATATCCTCTCTCACCACCACTACGAATCGGCGGTCCAGTCTTTCCTAATACAGTCTCTCCTATACAGGCCAGCAAAGCCTGAGGGGGTGCAACCATTCCCGACTGTTAACAATTAGCGCCATCCATACATTCAACCAACCACTATAACTATTCACCACTATTTTCATAAATCCTACGCTGCCTTGCAATATATCTATATAATTGAGAGAAGGCCCATAAATAGGAAAAAAAAACCAGAATTATAGCCAATAGAAAAGGGCTAAAAGCCCTAAAAAGAAAGATTGGGCTGGGGGTGAAAAGAGAGGAAGGTTCTAAAAGCAAGATTTGGTCTTGAAAGCTGTGAAAGCTATGGGGCTATATAGAGCCCTGCCAAAAAGCCTTGGCCTTGAAATTGGATTGGCAGGAGTTTTCCTCCCAAGGCTGTATGAACCTAAAGCCTTGGTTTTCTCCTGGTATTGGTCAAGCTTGGAGCTGCTCATTGCACGTGGCTTAAATCCAGTCTCTTCTATACAGGCTAGCAGAGCCTGAGGGGGTGGGTGTATTGCACGTAACATGGCATCATTCTTTTAAAACCATCTCTTATCAGCTAGAAGGGCTACAAATACAGTAAGAAAGAGCTTTTCAGCTTTTTTCTCTCCAGTCCTCCTATTCTCTCTTTTCTGGGCCTTCGTACAAATTTAATAGACAGTGCTCTAAGTCCGATGAAAGTGAAAGTTGCCAACAATGGTCCAGGCGACAGCAAAGGTCAACCCTGCAATAAACTAATGCCAATATCAGGCTTGTTGTTGAAGTAATCCATAGTGTTATACATAAAATTACACAGCACCTATCCCAATGCCCTCCACCCTCCCACCCACCTCACTCAAAATCACTTCTCGGCCTCGGAGGATCCCACCCCGCCCCCCTAACCCACCCCTCCACCATTCTCTCCCACCTCGCAAAAACACTCTTCCTCCCATCCCCCTCCCCCACAACGCCATCTCTAACCCACACAGCATAAGCACCCATCTGATTCGCCATCAGCACATCAGTGCTCAACCTATCGCCTATGACTGCAATCTGAGATGCATGAGTAACGCCACTTGCTGGATTATCTAGAAAGTGTGATACGATGGAAGGGTGGCAGCCGGGTTTCTTGGTGGTGTGAAGGAGGACGGGTATTTGGGTGGAGGTTTCGAGGGATTTTATGGAGGACGGGGTGCTTTGGGGGGATGTGGTGACGCCCGTGGTGTTGGATACTATTAGGAGGTTGGTGGTGGGGGGGTAGGCGGCGCGCAGGCGGGCGAGGTGGTCCTATTTGGTTTTGTTAGCAAGAGGCGAATGACTGGATGTCTTCGATTTTGGTGAGGTTTGAGGAGTGCCGGAAAGGGGTAGGGGGAGACACAAGTGAGGCAGAGTTGGATTTGTGGTTGGTGGAGGGGCGGGAAGGATTTGAAAATGTAGATGGGAAATCTTCGAGTTGCTTCGTTAGAGACCCAGATGATGGGACGAGGTTGTAAAGGGGTTCAGGGGTAGGGAGAGTCACGTGACTTGCACTTGGGAGTTTGGATTTGGAAAGAATTCTCGTTGACAGCTTGAATGACCTTTACCGGCAGAAAGTATTGTGCCCATGTTTCATATTGAGCTGGAAATAATAATAGAAATAGGAAAACAATCCGCTGCATACCTCGAATGGTTTGTAGGGCTTATCCTCACCCGGGATAGCGAAACAATCATCCTTGTCCAGAACCACAGCTCTGATATCTACGTTTTTGTATTTGCCCTCGAAAGCCTTGTTGAGCGGTATGGGAAGCTGGTCGAATTTGGATACCGTGGCTTGCGGGAGACATAGCGAGGGATTCGCGAGGACGCGGAAAATATTGAGCGTGCCGGTGAGGTTGAAAGAAGACATATCTGGCATGCCTAGGCGTCCTAACAGCTGCTAATGTCACCGATGGAGGCAGAATAGCTGCTAGCAGAAATTTGACATGACCTTCGGTAGTTTCCCTGCCAGCTTGTTGATGGAGAGTGAAGATGGGAGGTCGAGGGGCGAGGCTGTGCCAAGACTTTAGAGCTGCCTTAGACCCGCAAGGCTGAAAGTGCACGAATTCAGTCAGAGCTCCAAATTCGACCACCAAGCCAGCCTCAACCGCGACGACGACACCTTGACGCTCTCCAGAAACCCGGCCTCTGTCACTCGCTTTCAAATCGTTTCGCGACCCCGCTCATTCACGATGACGAGCACCATCGGTATCCCAATCAAGCTCCTCAACGAGGCACAGGTGCGCGCTTTCGCAAACCATTCAATTCCCTCAGGTCCTTCAGTCGGACCGATGCGCAATAGACATTTTGCTGACCATTGCGGATACAGGGCCATGTTGTCACCCTCGAAATCACCTCCGGCCAAGTCTACCGCGGAAAGCTGCTTGAAGGTGCACTTTCCCTACTCCCTCTCCTGGAAACCCACCCCGCGCAGCGACTGCAATGAATTGAATCACAGGGACAAGTGCTGATATGCTTGGTGCGAAATAGCGGAAGACAACATGAACGTCCAACTCAAAGACATCACCGTCACGGCGCGCGATGGCCGTGTGAGCCATCTGGATCAGGTCTACATCCGCGGTTCCCACGTGCGATTCTTCATCGTGCCTGATATGTTGAGGTATGGTTATTTGTTTTCGCCACTGTGGAAGAAGAGAGGACATATGAGAGCAGGGCTAACGGTGGAAAATAGGAATGCGCCGATGTTCAGAAGTCGTGGTGTTAAGGGTAGGGGTGTGGGTTTGGCAAGAGGAAGGGCCACGGTTAGTAGGGCGAGGGCTACGGGTAGGGGTGCTGCTTCGAGGGGTTAGAGGAAGCAAATGCTTTCTTTCGGACGAGGGTCGGTGAGAACGGGCTCACCAGGGCTGGTGTGGGTTGTTGGATGGTCGTTGCTGGCGTTCGGGGAAAAGTACCTGGGCTGTTTTTTTACGCACCAAGAATGCCTGGAATGGCAAGGAATGAGCCAGCAAGCAATCAGTGGTTGATTCCGGTGTATCATGCTTCGGATTTGCAGTCGTGTTTCTTCGGAGCGAGGAGTCGGTCTTCCCATGTCGAAGCGACCGCCTCCTTAAGGTATCGGTCAAATGTTCCTCGAAGGGATGATTGATTTCTCTGGTTCTTGCGAACTGCTTTGATGCAGAGCTTTTTTTCCTCGTAAACAAGGGAATCACACACGTGTCAGATGGCCACCCCTTTTTCTGAGTGTATCGTTCTTCCTGGATCCTGGACGTCTTCGAGGTACTCTGTAGATACTAGCGTCTTGGCATTGATATGGTCCGTGCATGAGCTTCGACTTCATCTGGTGAACTTCTTCACCTCAACTCTCCTGCTCTTGACATATGAATTCCACATAACGCTACAAAGAATCAATAAAGTGACTCGACTCATCATTTTTCTTTCAGAACCGAGTCGATCGATCGAGACTGCATATCAGAAATCCCACCGGCCGCCTCGACTACACCTGGATTCTGCGGAGATCGACGGAATGAATGTGTGAACCTGCGTAGGAGCACTTCCCGCGAAATTTTTCTTTGCTTCATCCTAATCCCATCCTCTTTCATTCGAGATCCAAGTTCCTCCATCGTACGAAGTCTTATCATCACCATCTTCAAGGGTCTACAATTCCCTGCCATCCGCCTCAGCTCCACTCCTGCACGTGCGTTATCTGTAGATTAGCATCTTCAGAAACCAAAATCCTTCGTGTGCTGACGTGTGATGTTTCTAGAGCCATTGACCCAAGTACCAGCGGAATATTCTTGCGAACCCGTTGAATCACTCCGCTCGGTCCCGCTCGTCCTCCGTCACAATGTCCAAAGACAACGAGATCAAGAATCCTAGACGGATGCTCGTTGTGGGTCGTCCAGGCAGTGGTATGCCTGACCTTCTCAAAGGTACTCCATCCCCTATTCCCCTCCCTTGAGCACCCTTGAACAAACCAGCCGTCTTCTCACCCTTTTCCCTCTCCCTTTCCAACTTTTCCAATAGCCCAACTCTTGCCCCTAACCGCACTGACACTTCACCAAAGCACTGACCGGCACTGCCCCCACCCCTCTATCAGAAACCGCTTCCCTATCTGGCACCTCCTCCTCCCTTAGCATCACCACCCCCTACTACACCGCCACCATCCCCATCTGGCTCGACGAACCCTCCTGCATCAGCACCTGGAAATCCGATTTCCTTTCCCCCGAAGCCAAAGAAGTAGTTTCCGTTCTTGGCGCCATCATCGTAATTTTTAGGAAAAGCGATGGTGAGGAATCGGTGAAAGAGTTGCTGGATGCGGTGAGAGAGGTTGTTGGGGAGGGATGGGAGGGAGGTGTTTGGGGTATGGGGATGGGAGCGGAGAAGGATGGGATGGGGATGCGGAAAGACGAAGGAGTGAAGGAAGATGGGGCAAAGGGGATGTTGAGGGATGAGGATTGGGATGAGATGTGTTTGGAGAGGGAGGTGGAGTGGGTCGATGGGGAGGGAACGGGGAAGAATGAGTTTGGTGGTAAGTTCTGTTTCTCCTTTTCGGTCTGTGTGGGGTCGCTTTTTGCTTTGATCCTGCTTCATGTCGACCCAGTGGTCGAAATTAATGGCTGGCCGTTTTATGAACTGTTGACGCTCTGGTTCTTGTCCGCTATTTCTGGTTGTCCTTTTTCTGCGAGGCGCTTCGTTCTTCGCTTCGACCAGCTCCGCGTCAACTCGGTAGTTGCGAGTAGTTGGTGGCTCGTCTGGTACCATATTTTTCTTCCCGTCCGTATTTTTGGCTCTGTCATACCCCTCACGGGGATCGCTGGGGGTTTCGCAATTTCGGGTCAAAGTAGAGCAGAGCAACTGAGTGTGGCTGAGTACTGCTGGCTCTCTTATGGACCGTATTACCGCTTGCATCCAGTGCTGTGGTCTCCTATTGTATACCATATGCGGCTGCACTTTGCTTTAGGCAGCTCTCTATCGACCCAACTGTTGCCTTGCTTCTCCTTTGACCTGAACCATGAGACCCCTTTCGCCTCCTGTTTGATGGCGAAACCCCCTATTTCATAGGACCGATGTTTGCTTTCTTTTTGTGTAGCCTGTAGGGCTAGGCATCTGTGACAGATTGATTAGCACTGCCCTTCGTTGTTTTGATTGGACCCATCCTTTCACTGCTCTCTTCCTTGTGTCCTTGGCATTGCCACAACCACTGCACATGCTCTTCACGGTACTGATTCTGAATACAGAGAAGGTCGGCGTGGAGCGTCTTCGTGAAGCTATAGAAGCCAATGACTGGAGCTCTCCTTCTGGCGACGACCCAGAGCTAGATGATCTCGATTTCGACGAAGACGATGTTGGTAGTTTCGATATGGAGGCTGCACAGCTGGAAATGGAAATGTTTGGTCTGAAGCAATCCATCCTGAACCAAGAGGAGGAAGAGGAGGAAGAGGGTGTCGGTGACGCTGAAGCTGGCAAGCCAGAAGATGACGATGAGGTGGAAAAGCTCTCAGCTATGATGCTTCGAATGCAAGCTGTGAAAGGTTAGATTTTCTGTGCTCTCTGATGGCCAGTCTTTTTCGATTTTCGTTCAGTGTTGACAGTTCGCACAGATATGGGAGCAGACTTGCCGGAGGCCGAGAGGAGGAAGTTTGCCGCAAAGGCTGTCAAGAATCTTATGAAGGACTTCTGAGTATGATACCCCGATACCCCAACTACTCAAACCTTATGAGTTACTCCTGGCCCCCTTGCTCCAGTCAATCGACCCCGTGAATCTATTGTCCCCCCAGGTTCCTCTTGATCGATCCCATGAAAGTGTTGGCCCCAACTGTCCACCCCAAATCTACCTACCGGCCCCTAGGTCACCCGCCCGCCCCTATCTCGTCGTCGGCCTAGTAACTACAGGCCAATGTGGTCTCGCCTTCTATCCCGACCGACTCCCCATCGCGCCAGCTTCGAGTCCTCGCTTCGAATCCGTCCTCCCACACCACAAAACCAATTCTACTCCCACGAGCTCTCTTCCTCCACCCATCGTGCCTCCATTTGCACTCCTCCTTTGCTCCCACACGACCGACCACCTCCCACCTCCCATCCTCCGCCTTCACCGCCACCATGCCGCGTAAGAAGGTCCAGTTCAAGATGAGCAAGGCGCTCAAAGAGTACCTGGCCCAGACCCCACGCACCGCCACGCTCATGGACCACATCCCGAAAGAGATCGAATACATGACCAACGTTCTGCTCCCCAAGTACTTCGAGACGTCTGTGAACACCATGCCACCCGCCGTTCTGTCGTCCCAGCAGCGCAAGGCCTGGCTGAGGCCGTCGAAGAAGAAGTTTGGTAGCTGGAATGACCGCCCGGGTGGATACAAGGACGAGGAGGTTGCCCAGGACGTCTGGACTGCCTATCTCAAGCAACAGGTACCTGACCAGGAAGAGGATAAGGAAGCCAGCCCGGCAGCCAGCCCCGAAATCAAACTCGAGGCCAGCCCAGAGCTCGACGCTGAAGCTTTCCTTCAAGCCGACTTCCGAGCCTTCCAGCGAGCCCAATCCGAAGCCAAACCCAAGACCAGCCCCGAGGCCAACTCGGTACGTAACACACTTCCATTTTCTTTATGCTCTAAGATCATGGTCCCTCTTGTTCCATCGAAGTAAGCCATCAGTCCCCCGTCTGCCTCGTAGTCGAGTGTCTCGCTACCGGACCGAGAGAGTTCTGTCGTGTGCGGATCTTCTGGCCATCTGCAGATTTCCCGGTCAAGTGTGGGCTCCCTGATCAAGTTTTTTCCGCTCGTGCTCGAATTCTCTGGTCATGGTCAGGTTTTACGGCCATGTGCCGATCTACCTTTCACAATCCAAGTCGATGTCGCTGCTGCATCCCCCCACTTTATATATCTGCCCTCCTTTTCTATCTTGGTTCATACACATGTTCAGTACATCTTCAGTTCGTCCATATGGTCCATATGGTCCGTTCCAAGCTGGTTCGAGATATATCTGCAGCAGTCCTTCCTTTGATCTTCTTTTTCAAAACTATTGTCTAGGTCAGCACTTGTTTGGACCGTACTTTTGTTTGGCATGCAAGATATATCTAAGTCGACCTTTCTCTGTCTTCACTTTTGTAAAAGACATCCCTGTTCAGCTGGTCACTCAAATGGTGTATCTCATACACAGCTTCTTCATGGTCAGCGTTCTAAAGACGTTTGACTGGAACTGGCTGAGCTGGAACATGACCCCTTTTCACGATCATGTTCACACAAACAGTTTTGAGTGTCTGGCAGACTTGGAGTCCCATCTCAGTCAGTTACCGACAAACCTCTGTGTAACAATGATGTGAAAAGGGGTAGGGTACCAGGTGGAAACATGTTCTCAGCATCCATGCTTTCGACCATTTGGACGCTTGGACCAAGTCGTCTTCAGTCGACAGAATCGTGACCCCTTTCGACAGCATCGCTACTGGAGCGACAGCTTTCAAAGTCTCGACAGTCACAACAAAGTCTTGATAGCGAGTGCTAAGTGGTCCGTGAGCTGTAGCTGCGACCCGCACCCTCGCCTATAAAACTACACCAAGCGACCTCGAGCCTCGAGTCCTCTTCTTTTCTCTCCCGCACTTGTTCCACCGCGCATCACGAACAAGCTTCCTTCCTGCCTTCGTTGCCATCAATTCTCTCTACACCTCCACCGACCACTTTCTTCATACAACCAGAGCACTCGCTTGTTTCCATCCACTGACCAGTTCTTCATCATGCAGGAGTCTTCGTCTGCTGTATCCCGCGCACAGCGCGCTGCTGCTCGTGGCAAGCCTGGCAAGCAAGTCAGCTTTGTCGACGAGCCCAGCGATGCTCCACAGGTCGTCGGTGATGTGACTTCTGGTAGCGTCGTGCGCGGTAGTGTGGGACTGATGCCCCCTCCTACCGCGACTGTCCAGCAGTATGTTGATAACATGTTCGGCGGCCCACTGGGCGCTACTGGTGTCAAGACCGCTGCCCCTGCCGGAGTCCGCGCTGGTAAGTCTTTAACATCTTCATTCTACCCTATCCTGTCTTTGGAGTTCACCACTGACTTGTGGATCACCAGGTCCTACCCGCGGCATCGACTTACAGGGCCTCATGACCGTCCCCCAGAGCATCGCATACTCGAACCAGCGAGACGAGGAGCTGTTCGAGAAGAGGCTGCATCTCGTCGTTGACGATATCTTCAGACGCAAAGATTCGGTCAAGTACAGCGACTTGGTCGAGAAAGATGGCACGGCCAGCCTGCTCTTGCGCGAAGCTGTGGACTGGGTCATGGAAGAGACACGTGCAGGCAAGGGCAAGGTCGACGCCGGTCCGCCCTCAAAGCAAGCCGCCCTGAAGCGAGTTCGCAAGACCAGGAAAGTGCAGAATGCCGTTATCGAACGTCTTTCGCACATGGACAAAGCCGCTCGCGGCGAGATCATCAAAGAAGGTGCCGAGGAACCACGCAGCAGCGTGGAGAAGGTTGCCATTCCCCCGAAGCTCTTCCCTTACGTGGAAGTGCTCCGCAAGATGAACCCCGACATCACCGACAACCTAGCTATCCTTGGTGCGGAGAAGATCATCGAGATCGAGACCACCGGTACCATCAAGACCAAGGATGGCGCCCAGGACGTTGTCATCGAGGTGGATAACGACCTTCTGGTGGCTGCTGGTTTAGCATTCTCCGGTGGCATTGCCTCATACGTCAAATGGCTGAAGGGGGTTGTGGCTGAACACCAGAAGGCAGTTGGTGAGAAGAGCGTCGGAGTCGTCAAGCAGGCCGCCCAGAAGGCGAGGGAAGCCCAGAAGGACGCCACCTTCTACGGAGCTACTCTCGACGAGAACAGTGGCATGATGAAGGTGCCAGTCGACGGCAACTTCGTCGAGTTCGAGCTCGACGACAAACTTGGCAAGGCTATCAAGAAGGCCGAAGCCAAGGGAGGCGTCGAGGCCGCGATGAAGGTCATCAAGGACCGGGCGGCTAAGCTGCATGCCGTCCAGCAAGCCAAGGAGCGAAAGGATATGGAGGACGCGGCAAACATTCTGATGAGCATGAGCCAGTCTGGCGACTACGAGAAGCTCAAGGGAAAGATGCCTGCCGAGATCCAACAGGCGATGATGGAGATCGACGCTGAGGAGTCGGCCTCTGCACCTCGCAAGCCGGCTCCTCAGCCGCCGACACAAGAGGAGATTGACGCACTCAAGGCGCGCAACAAGGCGCGCTATGAGAAGCGCAAGGCAGCGAAGAAGGCAAAGAAGCAAGCCCAAGCCGCCGAGAACGCGACGGCTGAGGACAACGGCGGTGGTGGCCCATCAGCTGGCGATAACGCCGAAGCTATGGACACCACCGCCTGAACGACAAACGACACGACAAGAAGATGAGATTTCTTGTGACTTCGACTGCCTTCACTTCCTCCTCCGAATAGACTTTACAGAGACAACTCGCTTTTCGGCACAGCACCCAGTCCACCACACGTCTTCGCATCTTCTTCGCTCGGCATCGTCATCGGTCTCTTCGTTGTCTTCTCTTCGGTTCTTCTCTGCGGTTCTTTTCTTCGGTTGTTCTCTCCGGCATCCACTTCACGGGTCTCACTCTACGGCGTTACGGCATACGATACCCAGGCAGCATGGTGTTTCTGTTGGCGGATCTTCTCGGTGACGTTGCTGTTATCTCTAGCACGTCCCGACTAGTTCTTTGCGACCGCAGTTCTCCATCTCCCTCTTCGCATCTCTTCTCGCCCTTCTCGCTGTTTCTCCGCTGGCACCCTTCGTCTCTTCGCGCACGCCTACGTCTACTTCTCGACTACAATCATTCGGTCACGGCTTGAACTTCTGCTGGGATTCTTCGGGACGGGATTCGGGACTTGCTGTGATGGGGCCGAAAGGCCACGGTACATTCTCTCGCATATGATAGGGCAGATGGGATCGGGCTCCGGGTTCAGATAAAATCCTTGCTAGATAGACATGCGGCTGCATTCTTTTGTGGCTGTTGGGGCAACCCAACGTCTTGTGCTTGGATGAAGTCTGCCTTGGTAGCTAGTACTATGCTCTGATTAGCAGAGCATGGTCGGTACGCAATGGATGCGTCTTCTCCGCTTTCGGGCGGCTTGTTACTTTTGCTTTCATGAGTGCCTTGTGACTTGAAATGATGATGTGCGGTGATGTGATAAGATGTTTGTAAATGGTCCAGATACCCGGTGCTTGATTACATCGACGATTGTCGCTGAGGAGTATCTGTTTCGTGTTGTAATTGTCAGTCTGTCAGGTGGTGTGGCGAAGATCGGGTGACATGGATCGGGGTATGTGGTTTAGGCCAACGGGGCGCAGTATGGCTTACATTTCTTTTCCTACGTATGTGGTACTCGCTTACGTCCTTTCTACGTCGTTGATCTTTGACCGCTGTTACATGTAGCTGAGTATACGATCAATCGATATAGATCTATCTGACTTCATTCTTCTCTTACTCCGTTTGACTGTCCAAGTGGTAGTTCCATGGGATATGGAAGGTTTCTAATGACTTGGAGAGTTCCAAGGGAGTGGAAGGATCGCGGGAGACTTGGAGGATCCCAGGGGGCTTGGAGAAGACCCGATGGCTTAGTGAAGGGCAGTGAATTTGGAGACGTGGAGGATCACAGGGGGGTTGAAACAAGCCCAAAGAGTTAAGGAATCTCAAAGGATCTGAGGCAGCCAGGTCCCTGGAGGCAACGCGGAAACTTGTAGTGACCCATGGGCTCGAAGAAGAGATAGGGACTTGATTAGGCTCAAGGAACTTAAACTAAGAAGTCTAGTATTTTTGGAAACTCAGAGACTGAAGAGCCCCAGGAGACTTTCAATACACTCGGGGATTGGGAGGAGCTTGGGGAGCTTAGAGCATCACAGGAGACTTACCACTTGGAGGAGACCCAGGAATTCGGAGGAGCGCATGAACGTGAACGCCGTGTAGATAACCTGACAGACCCACCACAGGGGCTTGCAATGGGGAAAAATGGAACAAGGCTACTCCGGTATCACAACTAGCCGGAGCATTCTATTGGCCCCAGCCGTCAACAGTAAAGTCTGTCGTTTATTATCGCGCCTATTCTCCCGCCCGTTTTCTAAGCGCGCTCGCCAGCCTACGTTCAGCGCGCTTTGCTCCCCACAACTCTCCACCTCTTTCCTTCCACACTACAACCACACTTTTCTCTAATTCCTTCCGCAATTAAGCCAAACTGCGAATCAGAGCTTTCTTTCTTCACCCAACGAAGTCCAAATCCATTGGGCATTTCGTGGAGTCCTTGACTTGTCAACTACCGCCAAGATGGGCTTCAACTTCACGCAGGTGAAGCGCCAGCCCTCTGACTCCAAGCAGACCTTGTAAGTCCTCCCACCTCCTTCAATCCTGCCCTCCCACCATCTTCAACCTTGCCCAAAACGCGAGTCCGAGCTTCAAACTGACCGAGGCTTTCTTTTGCGCAGCTCTGAACACTCTAACCCTGACGAACGCAAGCGCGCGCTTTCCAGCTCCGCCAGAAACATGTAAGTCCACTCACCACCTTCAATATCCAGCCTCAAGCTCCAATATGCGCCTCGAAGACTGACCATGAGTTCAGCTCTCACAGCGCCAAAGACCTTTCCGCCAAGAAGATGATCGTAGTTATTGATTTGGTCACTCCAGAAGGCAGTCCAGAACCTGCTTCATTTGTTTACCTTTCCCAGACCATCGCCGACCACACCTCCAACCCCGCTGAAACCCCCTTTATTCAAAAGGCTACCGACTCGCGAGCTGCTCCTTACGGCCTCAATACTGCCACTGCCTCTTTCGTTCCTCGTCATCCTTTAGGGATTAATGATACTGCATCTGACGCCTTCTTTGGAGACATTGAAGGCTTCGATTCTACCGAGGAAGTTGAAGATCCAAAGGAACGCAATGAAGAGATTGTTTCGAAAGACAACACGGGCACTGGTTACTCTTCGGCTACGAATGATGTTCAGCTGACCGGCGCCTCGATTGCTTCTGGTTCTAAGTTCGATGGCACTTTGACTGCTGCCGGTACTCTTCCCACTGCCGATACTGACTACGACACCTAAGACCGTGAGAAGTATGCTTCTGATACCGCCAAGGATCCATTTGTCGACACTCACCGTTACCGCGGCCGTGAGCAGAACGGCTCTGGCGTCCAGAACCAAGAGTTCGCCGAAATGATTGCCAAATACAATGAAGAGATCCGCAAGATTGACGAGAAAGGCAAGCACGATCAAGAGCTTAATGCGTATGAGATATTCCATCGGGAATGGACTGATGAGTTCGCCTACCCTTCTCTCGATCCCTGGGAGGAGCACCCCGAATGGGAGACCGGAGACCAAGACGAAGCAGCCGAAGTCCGTCCGCACGTGATCGACGGCGACGAGGTTTTTCAAGATTACCGCGAGTCCGTCGAGATTTTACATGACAATTATGGCCGTGCCTTCAAGCTTGCCAACCAGGAAGGCGATTACGTTGAGCCTCTCCACGATTGTGACCGAGTGCTTCCTTCGGTCGAGTACGATCACGACGATGACGCTGATGTCCGGGATCCTAACCAGCAAAACATGATACTTCACTCATCGTACGATTCTGGCTATGACGCCGACGACGACTTCACTGGCCCTGCCACCTTGGCACATGCAGTGGATTCCAAGAAGCGTCCCCGATCCTCTTGCAGCAAATACGAGCAGCGAGATCATAGACGCCTCCGTCGTATGAGTAAGTACCGCTCTTTTCCCATTTTGAAACCCAAGATTGCAATGTCTGATACTTGAAAGGCCTCGATCATTAACATCGTCCCCGACGATCTTGTGCGCTCCCATTGTTCCACCTGCAATTATGCCTTCCTCACGAACAACCGCGCTTTGCATGAGAAATCTTGCCACAAACTCTACGGATCCAAAGCCGGAAACTTGTTGAGACGCCAATTTTGCGAGCATCACCGGGCTATTCAATGCACCGAGCAATGGGCCATCTAAAACCAGGGATGGGAGAAAAGTGCGCAACTGCTCGCCATCCCAAACTTATTCGCAATCGAGTCCAGTCCGCTACACTTTGTCCGCGAACTCAGTATCAGGAATTCTACCAGGCCGAATCCACGCAATTTATCGCGGAGAACAGTGTGGTGGAGTACATGAAGAAGGCCGAGATTCGTCTTGACGAAGAGGAAGCGCGCGTCAAGATGTACCTGCACCCAGACATCGCATTACCTCTCAGGAGGGCTTGCACGTCAAAGAACCAAGCGATGATGGTACGCTCCACAAAGACTGCCTGGAATACAATCTTGGTGTTCAGCTGGCAGCCCATATCTGAGGTGTACGAAGAGATTCAAGAAAGGGCGATGGACGAGCAGGTGCTGATTGAAGTGTCTTCGGGATGCGACCTTGGCTGGCATGTCAGGTAGCTTGGGTACGCGACTTTGATGGCACCTAAATCCGTGGAGTTTTTACTGCTCTGACAAGCTTGTGAGGCTTGGGCACCTTGTCTCAGATGCTTATGGATTCTATGGATAGTGGTTTATCGGTGGCATTCTGGATATTCCACAGTTTGCTAGTACTGGATTTTGAAAGCAGGGGTGAAGCGGTAGGGCTTTAGGCGTCTAATTCATACACTTACGATTACTAACCGCTAGCTTCTCGGCCTTCGCGCGGCTTTTTACTTTTGTTTTCATGAGTGCCTGGGGATTGGAAGTGACAAATGTACAGTGACATGGAAAAGGTTTGTAGACGGCCGAAGATCAAATTTCCAGTGCCTGATTGCTTGGAGCCTTGGACAATGGTCGTGGGGAAGCATGGAGAATCAGGTGATGTGGCCAAGATCAGCTGGCGGGACCTGAGGGTATCGTTTGGAGGCAGTGTGGCTGTTAGCTATATATGTGGCTTTGTATCTAGATTTCCTCGTCATCTTTTGTACACTGCATCTCACGTCTTTTTCCCCATGATGAGCCCCTTTGGTAGACAGTTCGAAGAATGTTCGCTGCGTTGAAGTCCCTAGCATCCCCCAGGTCCATGAGTCTCGTTCAAAGCCTCTGGGACTCTTTATGTTCCAGGACGAGGTACATATCCTAAGCTCCTCCAAATCCACGGACTCTTCAGGTTCCGGGATGCGGTAAATTTCATAAGCTCCTCTAAATCACAGGGTCTCGAAGTACACACTGGCCTCCTCTGAGTTCCTGGGCTTTCTTCAGGTGCCTGGACCTGGCCCAAATCCCCCGAGATTCTCCAAAGCCATGAAACTTTGCCAAGCCCTATGAGATCCTCCAGCCTCCCGTGGGCCGTGGGACCCACTAAGTCTGTGATTCATTAAGTTCATTGGCCCCCTTCGCGTTCCTGGCACCCTCCAGGGTCCTGAATCTCAACTAAGCCTGCTCCAAGTCACTTGGGATTCACCAGGTCTTCTAGGATTAGTGTTTCCGATAGTCCGGCCGGACCGTTTTTTCTTGGACCGTACTGATACGGTCTGACCTTTTTGGGAATAGTCCGGACCGAATAAATTTGGTTTAAAGCTTTTATTTTTAATTTCAAACCGTGGTGAAACGGCGAGACCGTGGTTTGGACTATTTAGCTATTTCTTGCCAAGATTTGCCAAGGCTTAGCGGGCACGGACCGTTACACAAAGCTATTTAATTAATAATAATTCAAGCTTCTAGTATTTTTTAATATAATTAGCATAATAGTATTTATAATTGCTTTAGCTATAAATGCATGTTTTTTTATATTAATATTTAAATTATAAGCTTTTTTAATTTCCAATTTTAAAAATCCATAAAGCCAAATTAAAAAACAATAAATTAATTCCCAAAAATTAAGTCAAATAATTTTTACAATTTAAACAATTAATATAAATTCCATTATTTAAAAATCCAATATTATTTCTAATAATTTTAATGCGAATTGATTTTATATAATTTAACAAAATTAATTAAAAATTTAAGCTATATTATTATGGCATAAATATAGCAAAAGCTATTTTTAGCTATTTTTAGCATGCCAAACCATGGCAACCACGGTGAGTTTTTCAAACCATGGTTTGGACTAAATAAATTTGGTTTATAGCTTTTATAAATGATTTCAGACCCTACCGATACGGTTTAGGGCCCAAACCACGGTCTCAGACTATCGGAAACACTGTCTAGGATGCTCAAACTCTTGAGTAGCTGTGATTTACCGGGCCTCTCGTCCCTGGGCATTTTCCGAGTCCTTGGGTCCTCGATGCCTCTTCAAGTCCTCTGAGATTCTCTTACCCCTGGCCCTTCCTCAAGTCCTCCAAACAATCCTGCTTCCGCTCAGATTCTCGAAGTCCCTTGGAATTCTCCAATTACCTGGGGTTTTCCCAATCCCTTTGGACTACCAAGACAACCGTAGAACATGAAACGCAGTAACAGAAAACGAAGAAAGACAGATTTATATAGCTTTGTTATTTACTCTATTGAGAGCGGTCGTGGATCAAGGATATAGCAAATGATTTAATAAGGCTACTCCGGCGCAACAGCCGGCCGGAGCATCCTATCGGTCCAGCTGT
The DNA here is from genome assembly GCA_037179335.1 of Cyclaneusma minus. NCBI lineage: Eukaryota > Fungi > Ascomycota > Leotiomycetes > Marthamycetales > Marthamycetaceae > Cyclaneusma > Cyclaneusma minus. The sequence continues at coordinate 646,228 of JAKZHN010000012.1, forward strand.
CAACATTAAAGCCCTCGCCTGCTGTCCACGCCTATAGCCGTAAGCGGGCGTGCTGCGCGCCTGCGGCTTCTGTCTGCCTCCAGCGCACCATGTTTCGACGCAGCTCCTCTCTTTTCCACACAACGGTTGCCTCCTTCTGAGACCAATTGCAACAATATTTGCACGCACGAAGAGCCACTTGCTCACGCGATACTCACAAACTTTTGTACCTATCTGCACTCCCTCCAACTCTCTACAATTTCAATTTCAATATGGGACCTTACGCCCCTGTCATGAAGTCCGAGCTACCCAGCTCCAAGTCGAGCAGGTAAGTGACTTCCACCACCTTCAATTGTGTCCAAAACCCCCAAAGTGCGCTATGGAGACTAAAATTGGCCTCCCTCGCAAAGCGACAAGTACCAGACGACTAACAAGGGCAAGGTGATCGAGGTCAATGACCTCGTGAGCCCTGAGCGCAGCCCCGAGTCCACTGCTGCTCCTTCGGACAGCCTGAGTCCAGCAGCCGCCTCCTTCATAATTGCAGAGGCCGTTGATTATGAGTCAGAGACGGGTCTTTATCGTCATATGAGCAAGGGCAGTGAGCACGGTTCCGACCACGAGGAGACTGACGAAGGTGATGACTCCGAGTCTGTGGAGATCTTCCACGATCACTATGGGGGCCAGCGCGTTAGCCACGATGATGAGATCTCCGAATTCGAGTTTGCCGACCAAGACAACGGCCAGATTGAAGAGGACGTTAGCAACGACGATCGAGTGCTGCCATCCATTGAGCTCGAGTACGACGATTTTGTCCCTGGTTCTGACAAAGAGATGAGCACAAGTGACTCTCTGAACGAACTTGGTGAGGAAGCCGATGATGACGAGGCCCCTGCCCCTATCACGGCGGCTGGCAACTCGAAGAAGCGTGCACGTTCCTCCTCTTCCTTCCACGGGCACGAGCAGCCTGCTCCCAAACGCATTCGCCGCATGTGTAAGTACCCACCCTTCATTGCTATTTTTAAACCCCAGGTTACAGTTATTGACACCCAAACAGCCTCCATCCTCGATCTCCCTAACAACCTCCGTCGCCACCATTGTTCTGTGTGTGACTATGTCTTTGCTACGACAGACAGCGCTATGCATGAGAAGGAGTGTGGTGACTCCTGGCATCTCGACATCGACGAACAAAAAGGAACACGCCAGCGAAGCGGAATACAGTATTTTCGACGTCTTGCGCGTTTGAATCATCAAGCCCTTCAACGTACCGAGTACTGGGGGCTTCACAACCCAGGATGGGAGTTGTGGGAAGGCGAGATTCTGGATGAGATGAGGAGTGATGAAGAGAATCACATGACGGAGGAGGAGCGGGTGCATATGGCGGAGATGCCTGATCGAGGCTGGCGTATTCAGGAGACGGTAGTGTGGGCTGGTAACGAGAGGCACTTTGGTGGCGTTTAGGCCCGTGGGTCTTCTTTACTGGGCTGGGGGTCTTGGGAGTGTGTTGGGCAAGCTTGGAATGATACGGCTACGATGACGGCCACCCCAAGACTGGCGACGAAGATAACCTTGACGACGATTGGAAGGACTTCGGCAATCCCCACAAAGGCGGCGGCGGCGACGCTGTCTTTGACCCAAACCCTTTGCGCCGCCGTCGCTCTTGTTATTTTGGGCTTCTGGTAAGCTTGGTTTCTAGCTCTTTTTGATTTCTAGACTTTTGCTAACAGTTTTTTCGGCTCTAGCCCGCTCGCTTGCGCTTGTACTCTCCTTTTCGCTACGATTCACGATTCTCCACGACCTCGTATAGCTATAACGACGACGGTACCCTTGAGTGGCGCTTGACAAGGAGAGTAGAGGATATCGAGCTACACCTCACGTACTCCAGATGCGAATACAGTATATTTGAGATGGTCCTGACTTTTGCAAATTACAATATCATACATAAGACCAAGAGTGGCTAATGCTCATGTTTGTATGGCTACATAGAGACCTCAAACCTTGACTGTTCCGCCCAGCTCTCGAGATCTAACGGCATGGAGCCTATAGGACTTGGCGCATACGACCTGCTGCAAGGTGCCCGTAGAATGGCCATTCTACAGAATCGGTGTATAATTCTATAAAATTATATACGATCTACGGGCTCCTTAAAGTGCCCGTAGAACGCAGTAGAATGTAAACATAAAACATATATAATTTTTTATAATTTTTTCTCAATCAGTTTGTATATTTAAATTTAAAAAATACTGGAAATTAAATTCACAATTAATTAATTTATAAATAGCCAGATTTCTTCTAATTATTTTTTATAACTAAGCGATATGCAATAAATTTTTTAATTTATTATTATTATTTAGTTTTTATTTGCTTAATTATTATTATTTTTACCTATATTATAATAATTAATAATATATTTAAATATTTGGAAAAAAACTATATAAAATTTATAAAGTAATAATAAATAATAAATACCCAAATTCCCAAATTCTGATAATAATATCAAAACTTGGCTACCCCTTTATTTATTAATTAAATAAACCTTTAAATTTTAGCAGAATTCTCCAATAAGCCGTCACTGCCACTCTTATTCTCATTCTCATTCTTAGCCTTTTTTTTAGTCTTTTCTATTTTATTTTCTTGCTCCAAATTATAATTCTATTTCTCAAATTAATCAATATTCTTAAATCCATTATATTCAATTGCTTTCAAAAAAAATTATTAGCTTTTTTATTAAGCTCTGCTTGCAAGCGTCGGGCTACTATTTTATTATAATTCAAATTATTTTTAAAATTATTTTTAAAAGCGAAATTATAATTCTCTTTCTTATCGCTTAAAATAACAATTACCTTTTTTTTTGCAATTGGGCTTGACCATTAGTCTCTTTTTTGGTTTTTTTTTACTAAAGTTTTCTGCTTTATTTTAAATTTTAGTCTCTTTTTTTCGCTTTATTTTAGCAATATTGCAATTTTTAACAATTTCTTTCGCTTTTTCAATTCAAACGGTTTTTTATTTCTCTTTTTTGCTTTTAATAAATTAAATAGCAGTTTTGTAAAGCGCAATAATAGTCTTTTTTTGAAAATTATATTTTTTAAATAGCTTTAAACATATTGAAAATTTTAAATTTCTTACGCTTTCCTGGTATTTTAAATAATTTATTAAAAAATAAAAGCAAAGATTAGACTTGATATTTAAATAATAAAAAATAAAATATTTTCTATATTATATATTCAAAATAAAATTTTAAAAAATAAAAACTTTATATTCATTTTTCTTTTATTTTTCAAATTCGCATAGGAATAATATCTAATTTGCTAAAAGCCTTTTTTTTGCTTATTTTTAAAAAACAGACTTCTTTTTTTTAAATTTATTTATTTCTTTTTTGCTCCAATTTGCAATGCGCTTTTAATTGGCAATTTTTTATTTGACTATTAATATTTATTTAGCGGTAGCCGCTTTATTATTTATAATAAAAACTCTTTTATAATTGCCTTCGCTATATTTAAAAAAATTGGAGCCAGAATTTTAATTTTTAAACTTATAAATGCGTTTTTTTAAAATCGATTAATTTTCATTAATTATTATATTTATACTAAATTAAATAAAATATTAAATAGCGCAAAAGCAAATAGTAATAAAAAATATTAAAACTATAAGCAATTTGAAATAGGAAAAATTTCCAATAAATAATTTATTGCTTATACTGGGCTATATTAACTTTTTTCTTTGCTATAGTATTGGCTTGCTTAATTGAATTTTGGACATTTGGAGCTTGGGATTTGCTATTAATTATTTTTATTTGCCAATATTTGCCAATTCTTTTTATCTCTTTTTTAAATTTTTTCCTATTATTGCATTATATAATTTAAAATGGACTATAAATTTGAAATGCTTTTTTAAATTTCAAAACTATATATTTAGTATTTTCTAATTTAAAATCATTTAAACTAATAATATATCTATTGAAATAATTTTTATTATTTATAATTCAAGAAAAAACTATTTGGGATTTGGATAAAATCTATTAAATTTATTTGCCATTTTCTATTTAATTTATAGGATTTTATAGAAATTATTAAGGCTGGTTTAATAAATTTCCTTTTTACTTCATAAATTAAGCATTTCTTTATTATTTATTTTATATTGCTTTTTATAATTCTACAGTATTTTTTAATAGCAATATAAATGCGAATAACGCCGAAATAGCCAATATGTTAATGTATTTTCAAAATAATTATAAAAGCGTTATTTATATAAATATAATAATATTGCGGATAATAAAACTTTTGGCCTTTTTTTTAAAAAAATAGATTTTAATTATTAATAAATTTAATTTTTATTAATTACAAAAAAAGCCTTTCGAGCACGCATATTATAGATTTTTTTTAAAGCAGTCAATTTTAAAATAAATAGTTAAAAAAATTTAAAAAAATTTAAATAGGATTTTTTATTTTATTTAATTTAATATAAATTAATTCGGATTAGGATTTTCCAAAGTTAAATAGAATTTCTTATTATAAAAAAATAATATTTTTCTATAATTATAGAGGTTTTTAAATAATTTCCTTTTATATTTATTATAATATAAAATATTACAAAATATTTTAAAATTAATTCAAATTGAAAATATTTAAAAAATGCCTAATAATTTTAAATTATTTAAAAAGCATGTATATTAAATTTCGGGAGCATTAATAAAAACTTAAAAAAATCCAAATATAAATTAATTTAATTTTTAATAATCAAATTTTTTTTTTTAAAAAAAAATAAAAATTAAAATACTTATTCTAAATTTTTAAACTATAATTTTAAATACGGCACTTTTTTAATTCTTAAAAAAAAAAGGTAAAAAGCGCCGACTTTATAAAATTTTGCTAATATTAAGCATTTAATTTTTTTAATATAGAAATTATAGTAATAAAAGCTTTTAAAGCCTTTAATAAAAAAACTGCAAAAAGAGCTATTTTATTGACTAATAAATATGCTAAAGTATTAAAAATGGTAAACATTTTGCTTAACTGCTTTAAAATAAAAAATGGTAATAATTTAAAACCATAATATCTATTTTTTTTTTTACAAAATATATGTAAAGTAAAGCTAGCTTTTGTTTTTTATTATATTTTTATTTTTATTTTTAAAAAAAACTAAAAAATTTATTAACAATTAAAATAAAATAATAAAAAATAAAAATAGGCACTCCATTTTTTCGAAATAGATAAAAATTAAATTCGATTGTCCAGCTAAATTCTAAAGCTGTCCTGGGGCTGTCCTGGGGCCTAAAGATTATATTCAGTCCCAAAATAAAGCAAATTTAAATCCCTAATTTTTCAAATATAATAATAAGCCAAAAATAATTAAAAATATATTAAAAATATATATAAAAAATATAAAAGATTTAATAAGCTTTTAGAAAATATTAATTATTAATCTATAATTCAAATAATTGAATTTTATTTTAAAATTGAATATTTTAAAAGCCGGATAAATACTAATTTAGAAAAGACGAATGGCTAATATTATATAGGCCTAATTTTGCCAAAAATTTATTAATTAAAATTTTATATTAGCTAATAATCTTTATTTAATTTATAATTTATAAAAAAAAGTATTTTTAAATAATTTATAATTTAATAAATTCAAATTTTATTTTAAATTAAAAAAAAACTAGTAAAATAAGCTTTAAATGCCTTTGCAATTAATTTTGTTAAATAATTTTTAATTCAATTCTATGGCTGAAAAAAATCATATAATTAAAATTAATTAAAATACGATTTCTTTATGTATTTCTAAGCTATTTATATAATTAAAATTCTCAAAAAAAATTAAATTTTTAAAATTTTTGCAATTTTTTTTTAAAAAAAGTCAAATTTTATTATTTTCAATAAAAAAATAAATAAAAATGACAGGGCTTATTTCTAAATCGTATTATAAAAGTTTCAAATTTTTCAAAGGCAAATTCAAGCTTTAATTTCAATTCTACGAGCACTTTAAAGCGCCCGTAGCCTCTACTAAGTCTATAGAATCGGTTATCGATTCTATAGAATGCCGATTCTACGGGCACCTTGCAGCAGACCCAATGTCACGGTACAGCCTTGGCCTTAGGCACCCACGTGCCCGGCACGTGCCCTTAGCGCCGTAGAACATAGAGGAGCCCTTATGGCTCCGTCCTCGCTGGAGAGCTTCCCTCTCCAGCTCACAACGTCATTCCACCTCGACCCCTGCCTTGCCGTTACGTGCCGTGATACCCAATCCATGAAATACAACCCATTCATTTGGTAGTCTGTTTTCTTACACATGTGGCTCTTTCTATACCTAGATCTTCCTAATCACTTCCGATACACTACTGAGACTGTTTTAAGTCTTTTGCTGATTTCAGATTTTCCTATCCTAAAAATCGCTAGGGATTTAAGGAGGTGATGTGATTTTAAAAAAATCCAAGCACTCGGAGAATATTCGCGGCTTTAGAGAATGCCGAAAAATTCTGGTGATTTCAAATAACTTGGAAAATCCAAGGATGTTTGAAGAATTTCAGGGACGTCAGAAAGGCTCAACTTCAGCGAGTTCCGATAATTACAGAGGAATTGAATGAACCTGGAAATTGGAAGTAACCCAAGGGGCTTGTGAGAGTGCAGAAATTTGTGTGCTTTTAGGGAAATTGGGAGAACTCCAGGATTCGGAGGACGAAAAAGACTTAAGAGGGAACGCCTAAGGGATCTGGGTCTGGCACCTAGCAAGAGCACCCTATTGGCTCCAGCTGTTCAAACGATAAGCCCTTCGCCTGTTGTCCGTTTGTTGTCCCGCCCATTGTCTTAAGCAGGAGCGCCGCGTGCCTACGGCCTCTGCCTGCCTCCAGCACACACCTTTCCTCGCAGCCCAGCTCCTCTCTTTCCCACAAAGCAACCACTCTGTCTCCGAAATCGATTGAGACGACCTTTGCAAGCACGAAAAGCTTCAACTTTCTCGAACGATTCTCAGAGTCCCGTATCTCGTCACAATTCTATCAAGGCTACACCCTCTTCCAACCATCGCCACGAGCTCCTACATCCCAGCCATGAAGGGGGAGCTGCGCAATTTCAAGTCCAACACGTAGGTGACGCCCACCATCACCAATCCTGCCAGAACCCAGAACGCGCTTTGGAGACTGACAATGGCTTCCCTCGCATAGCGCCGACTACCAAAAGACCAGCAAGATGATTGAGATCATTGATCTCGTCACCCCAAAGAACAGCCCTGAGACTACTGCCGCTCCTTCGCGCAGCTTCAATCCAGCCGCCGCCCCCTTCAACCTCCAGAACGAGCGCAGAAATCCCCAGACCGGTCGCAAGCTCAACCCCAAGGCCACTGTCTTCGTTCCCAAGTTCATCGATTCCCGCGAGGCCGGCCACATTAGCGTTTTGCCGTCAGTTTCCAAGTCTGAAGATGAGGAGTTGAAGATGAGGAGTCTGAAGATGGAAAGAATTTCGAGCTTGTTGAGTGTCTCTCCGGCAACATCGCGGCTGCAAGGCTCCAGTGGTGAAGGAAGACGGCTGTGACCACATGATGTGTAAGTCCGAGCTTGCTGATTATCTCATCTTATTTTAGAGTTCTAATCTGTATCTTCTAGACCATTACTGCGAGCATGAGTTCTGCTGGCTCTGCTTGTGCCCTATGCCAAACGATGTCCACGAAGCGTACCCTTGCCCATTCTGGGTCGATATTATCCCCGCAAGCATAACAGCGACGGCTTGAAGCAAGAGCTTGCGCAGCTCGGCATCAACTTCAATCAAAACCTGGATCAGCTCAAGGAGCAGAAGATTGAAAGCGAAGAGCTCCGCAGCTACCCTGGCTTTGACGGATACCAAGTTAATGAGGACCCTTTCTATGAGCGAGTTGAAGTGCCCCTGCAAAGGGTGGCAAGAAGGATACTGAGGGCGATGAAGACGATGACGAGGATTCTGCCCTGGATCCAGATCTTGTCGAGGGAAATCCCTAAAAGCGTCGCCGCAATACAAGTGGCCTTGCCAAGAATGGTCCCAATGTGCGACGCAAGCTTGATGAGAATGGTGCTGGTGCTGGAAAGGGTTTCGATATTTAGAAGGAGACCATTTTGCTGCGCAACAAATACATCAACCACGTCGCCCAACAGCGCTTCCACATCGACACAGGAGATATGGAGGGATCTGCTGCTCTTGCCGCTCACCACTTGGAGCCGGCGATTGCCCGCGACCTGCCCCCGTCGACGACGATCAGAAGTTCCGAGATTTTGAAGGAATGTACCGTCGACGAATGCACAACGGCAATGAGTATATCCCCAACCACGACGAGATTTCCGAATTCGAACTCCTCCACGGCCACTACGGTGGGGAGCGAGTTGGTGGTCACGAAGAGACGTCCGAATCCGGGTGCGATGACGGGAACAACGGCTACATGGAAGAGCATGTTGGCAACTATCATCAAGTGCTGCCTTCGATTGAGACGACGAAGTTGGCGATGCTGTCTCTGATGCTGATCAACAGAGAATAATGCATGAATTTTCGTATGACGTCTTGCAAAGGAAAATGCGGAGTGTAATCGTGGATACGGAAAACGACAAGGCCATCGTCTCAAGCATTGGATCAAGGAGGATGATGCCAAATGAGTCCTGAGGAGAAGGAGAAGCTCAATGAATCGCGTGAACGTAAATCATCCAAGGGAGGTAGCAAGTGTGACGGCCCCAGGCCGCAACAGCCAGCCACGTGACCCCGGCCCGTGACCGGTCCGGCGCAAGCAATTAGCGCTAGCGTCTCCGCTGAAAGCTTCCTTAAAAAGCTCCTCGCCCTGGACCTCTCCTTTTTTTAATTCAAATCACACCATTGACCTGTGCCCTGCCTTTGCCATTCCACGTGACCTAGGGCCCGCGCCATGACACGCCTGGCCACCTCGAGCGCGCTTTGCTCCCTACATTTTTCCTCCTTGGATCTCCTATCCTCTAACCACACTTGCTCACCGAAACTGCGCTAAGTAGATATTCGCAAGCCTACAGCTATCCAACTTCAGCTTACGAATCTTAAAACGTTGTACCTCCAACGCCGCAGAGCTTGTCTACCGCGTCAAAATGAAGGACCAGCAGCCCAAATCCGAGCAGAAGTTGTAAGTCCTCCCACTACTTTTACCTCTGCGCCCAGGTACCAGTCCAAGCTTGAGAGACTGACGCCGCCATTCTCATTAGTGTCCCGCAGTGGACTATGACCTGTGAACCATACCACCCTCCTCAACCCGCCGCCACTCCCGTCGGTGTCACGCGCTACGTTATGACTTGTGAACCCTACCCGAAGCTCGACCCTACAGCTGCGCCGTATGTACTCAAGGATGCCAAAAGTCGTCAGCATGAGTTCGATCTGGAAATTGAGCATGGAAGCAACAGTGGAATTCGGATCGACGACTGTGACCGCGCCATCCCCTCTATCGAGGACCAGGATAAGCCCAAATCTGAGCCCTCCACTGGCCCCATCAAGAATCTCAGCCAGCAGGGAAATGAGAGCGACAAGGAGACTGTAGGGGACAATGAGACTGTACGTCGCAACAACACCGTCGAAGCTCAAGGAAACAACAACACCGAGGACGATCTCCAAGCCATCACGGCGTCCGGACACAGCACCAACAAGAGAGCCCGTTCACCTCCTAACACCGAGAATGACCACACCACAAGCGCGTCCGCATTGATGGTAAGCACCTCCGTCCTTTCTCCCCCCAATTTTCAACCCCCCTAACGTCCCCTAGCGCAAGCGCATAGCGAGATTAGTGAAAGGCAATCCCGGCTGGGAGGAAGACGAGGAATGCTTTGCTGGAAATACTGGATATTTACGAGGCGGGGAAGGTGAAGAGAGAGGGCCGCGAGCTTGGTCCGCCGAGCCTGGGTGGTTGGCGCTTGGAGAAAGTTATTGATTGAGAGCGTGAGAGGTGGCGAGGGTCTTTGATTCCATGGTATCAATGGGTCGGTGGAGCGTTCGAGGGCTTTTTGGTTCAACTAGCCCGGCGAGAGACGCGTTGTTCAAACGAGCACACGCCTGCCACGAGCTGATGGACACCGAGAACGCCTACTTGAAGAACCTCTCCATCATGAAAGAAGATATATCTGGGCACTGCTGATTCAGTGATTCTTGTGGACAGTTGGCATCGGAGATGGTGCGATTCCACCCCCCTCGCCCCCTTTTCACTCGAAGCGGTCTCGCATTCCCCAAATCGGTTCTTTCAGATCGACGCAAGCCTCCGAGTCTGGAAACCTCTCTTCTGCAGTCAGATCAAACACCTGCGTCTTCTCGGATCCATGGAGTACTCTTGGTGCGCTTTCGAAATGGTTTTGCCATTAACGTAACGGCGCTCTGATGGCGAGGAACTGAGTGAATGCTGGGTTGAAAGCGCCAGGACTAAGTGGTCAAGGACCCAAGGTATCTGGTTCCGCGTAGATCCTTACGGGCAGTGACCTGCTGATGCTCGTTCGTTAGGCTCGACAGCTGACACATACCGTTAGAGAATCAGGTACTTATCCTCAATGCTGCATTCGCATCTGACGTGACCTGTGACTCGATTCTCTCGGCCAAGTTCTAGCAATAGCCCCAAGCAAACTAGGTTCTATAGGTATGTAGCAACAGTCCGGGACTGTCAGTCTCAACCAAGGCTCCCCCGCCTTTCTGGCGTCGATTGCATAATTTCTAGGATTTGATCACGCTGCGCGAGGCTTACGCGACAGGCCCACTCACCGCATCGCATAATCTCTACGATTGAATTACGCTCCTCGAGGCTTACGCGTCTGGACCAATCATCCGGATCCAAAAGACTGTACGCATCCGGCGTCGGAATAATGTACTCACCCGGCTCCACATTACTCGGGGCCGGACTGGGCAGCACCGTCTCCACCTCACTCCTCAAGCCCCTCTTGACCTTCGAAATCGCATGTTCCGTCACAGTCCTCCTCTCGCCCTCCACCCCCTTCATCTTAGGCAGCGCCTTCCCATCACAACCCGCCAACGCCGTCAGAAACGCCCCCAAATCCTTCCTCGGAGACAACATGCCCTTCAAGTAAAACCTGATCGCCTTGAAGAGTGTCATAAGACCTACCGGGTCTCTGAGACCTTGTACTTCATTGTAGAGACCAGGCGTTGAGTCGACCATACCTATACGAACCGAGTAGACGTGGAGGGACTCAGTGATTTTGGAAAGATGGAGGAGAGAGGTTTCGCAGCCATACATGAGTGCGTTGCGGCGGGAGACGTCCAACTGTGGGGAGGGTGTCAGTGAGATGGTTGGCTGACTGGGGAGTATGGGAAAATGGGTTTGTAGGGGAATAAGCGGGCATCAAAATGTGAAGATGAGGAAAGTGGACCGTGGTGGTGTGGGAAACTCACGACTTGTTCGGAGACGTAGACGAAGTTGAAATGGTCGCCAAGAGTGGCAAAGAATCTTGCAGCTGCTATAGGGTATTCCATTTTGCTCCTAATGTATTCTCTCACGGATGTGTTAGTAAGGCAATGGAGGAATCAACAGGCTGGGAAGCTCATAGTTGTGTTGGCATTCGTCGATGAGGGAAGATGAGCTTCTTCGTGAGACGGAATGTCACGTCAAGCACAGAAAGTCAGTTACTCACTGCCTCTCCCCACACTCCTTCCAACACTTCAGCGCCCACACCACCCCCGTTGCACCTCTTAAGTGCCACCGAAGCTCCTCACCGTAGAGTCCGAAGTCGTTGTGGACGAAGACAGTAGCTTTCTCGCTGTTCTCGGAGAGAGGCACAGCATACTCGCTCAGAATGCTGATTTCTGTGACGGCGGGGTCGGAAATCATGTGTTTCAGGACGGCGTGGCCTACTGCGTTGGTGGCCCCTGTGAGGATGAGATGCATGATGGTGGCTACCTTGGAGCTGCGGGAGAGGCTGGCAGAGGTGGCAGTGGTGGTGGCTTAACAGCGCTGTTGTAGAGATGACAGAGTATCTGGCCGAAGATGAGACGACAGTGCTGGTGCTGGTGGCGGCGGGAGGAGGCGAAGATGTTCCTGGAGGTGTGGCTGAAAGTTGATGGAGTTGGAAAGACGAGTGGTTTGAGTGATCAGAGAAGCTAGTTCTAGGAACAGAGGCTTGCAAGTGGTAAAATAGACGGCAAAATAGTACGAGATGAAACGAAGGAGAAGTCAAAAAAAAAACGAGACAAGAGGGATGTCTCGAGATCTTGAGCGAAGGAACGTTCGAAGAAACGGGACCCGGATAGTTGAGGCAGCTACGACCCACGCGGTCAACATCCGGCCCTGTACACTGCTTACCTACCTGGAGACGACAAATGGCATTGGCGACCAGCTAGGGGCCAAAGAGGAGTCATCACCGCCAACGACCACCTCAATTTCAATCGTCCCAAAATGTCACATTTGTGAGTGTTGCAGTTGGAATAAGCTATGTGCAGTGCCTCGATACAGAATAGCGCCGTGTCGAGTTTCCACTAGCGGCCGCTAGTGGCATCTGCCGCTCGGCCCGCTCGAAGCCGCTTCTCACACGACACCAGAATCTTCCAATATCAAGCCTCCAAGCTTGTTGGACAGATCGCAAGGGATCCGCTTCACACTGTGCCGAAAAACACCCTGCCACGCTCAGTTTTTGACGAGAATTCACCGGCCAGTTGGTTCCAGAACTTGGATCCTGCAATTGCGACTTATCATCGTTGTTTGACAGTTCCACCTTCACGACGAAAGCTTCGAACGCGCCGAACTGGGTCTCGATCAATTGAGCATCCCGCTTGACGAAACACACTTTTCGAGCTCCTCCGGTATTCTACGCCCTTGTTTTCAGCCCGTCGAAATCTCGAGACATCGGAAAAGATGTCTGCCCCGCGCCACCCATTCAACACCGCCTCCGCCCTCCACCGCATCTTCATCTCCCCCCTCATACACGCCCACACGCGCGCCCCATCACGCCCGCTCCTCTCTCTCCCTCCGGCTCCCCCAGCGCACCTCTCTCGAGCCTACCACCCCAGCCCTCTCCTCTCCGCAGCATCCAGCGTCCGCATCTCCAGCGCAACGAAGATACCCCCTCAACGATTCCCCCGCGACAACGCCATCCCCAACACGCACATCAGCCTCGTCAACGCAGAAGGAAAACTCGACGCCCCCGTTCCCAAAGCCTTCATCCTGGCCAACCTAGACCGCACCAAAGAAACCCTTCTCTGCGTAACCGCACCCCCCTCCGACACCTCCCAGCCTGCAATCGCACGCGTCGTCACCATCGCCTCCCTGCTCCCCGCCTCCTCACCTGCATTATCAAAAGCCGAGCGGCTAGCAGCAAAGCAGAAAGAAAGCAAAAAAGGGGGAGCGAAGAAGGAGAAAATTATTGAACTCAATTGGGCAATTGATGCGAACGATTTGGAACATCGGTTGGGGAGGCTGAAGGGGTTTTTGGAAAAGGGTTATAGGGTGGAGGTGAGTTGTGCGGGGAAGAAGAAGGGGAGGACGGCGACGAAGGAGGAGGCGGAGGGGGTTGTGGGGAGGATTAGGGAGGCGGTGGGGAGTGTGAAGGGGGCACAGGAGGTTAAGAAGGAAGGGGCGGTGGGGGGGACGTGGATGGCGGTTTTTGAAGGGCCGAGGGAGTAGGTGAGGGGTGCTACAAGCAGGAGTCGGGGGAACGATGGGGCTGACGAGATTAAAGGAATGAGATATCGGATATCGGATACGGATGAATTGGCTGTGTAGTTGGCTGTGTAGTTGGCCACACTCGCGGATCTTTGGAGACTTTGAGAGGAAGCTGGATTCTGCACAGAGGATGGAAGAAATGAAAGGCATGTACGAAGACGACCTGAGACACCGAGGCATAGTGTCCATACCTAGATGGGAGGTCACTCATGAGTCAAATGGCTCCGTATATATGTTCCAGAACGGTTGAAACTCAACTGCCCCTAAACTCTTTCGTAGCACTTCGAAAAAACTTCACATCTCCCCCCTTCTTCCTCACGTGACCAACCTCGCGAGACTCGCAAGTCTTCCTTGTAGCCCATCTGCACGATTCCGCGCTCTGGGCAAACTCCTCAATGTGCAGAATTTCAAAACAAGATCCCATGATCATTACCCCCGCACTCAGTGAAAACTAGGATTTGAACTTCCCGACGTGCAACAAACCCGCGCAAAGCCACAAGCATCCGTTCCCTTCCGGCCCTTCTGCCCACCGAACCAACCCAAGGTTTTGAAGCACATTCCATGCTCACCCCAAAAAAGCCGTTTTCGAAACCCCATTTGTTTTGCTGACAAAATAACATAAAAAAGACAGAGCAAGAAATTCCACACAAATTGATGTGCAACACGCCTATATTGGGACAAGAAATAGAATATTGCACCGTTGTACAACTTTTCTTAGCAGACTAGCTGCTAGGATCTAGGGCGCTTCTAGAGTCGCCGATTAGGGGGCGCGCTAGTTTTCAGACGGCCCGGAGGCCCCTAGGTAATTACTAGGTCGAGGTTTTGTTGCGCATCGACAAATCCACAGCTGGCTGCATTCTTAGACCGTTCAAATTACTATGGCGCAAGTTCCGCGCGCTGCGCATCGACATGCAACGAAACAGGACCCTAGGTGATTACTTAACCTTTAAATGCGGTCCGCTGGCGCGAGTGCTGCGCGCCGCGCGGATTCGTCGACGTGCAACAAAACAGGAGGTCGAAATCTCCACCCCTGAATACTGCTTTTGTAGCACATTCCATCCTGACATCCATAACGCCATTTTTGAAACTTGCGCTTCGAGACTAATAGAAAACATTGCCGGATAGAGCTCGAAATTTCACACAAATTGATGTATGGCACGCCTATCTCTGCATACCAAGGGCTTCGTATAAAGCTGGTTTAAGACAATGCTCTGCTTTGTTGTAGAATTTATTTTCTAGCAGACTAGTGTCTGGTGCGCTTCTGGAATCGGCGGCTAGAGGCGCGCTGCGGATGCGCACATATCGACGTGCAACAAAACTTGGCGCTACCTTGCCCCTGAAAGCGTTCCCAGGCCGGCGTATAAAGGCTTGCGCATATCTCGATGTGCAATAAAATAAAAATTCCTATTAAATGCGGTTTCGGGCCCAGAGTTTTATTGCGCATTAATAGATTTATATTAGAAAAGTGAATTTTGAAAATAGCGTATTACGAATAGTAGATATTACCGCCGTACAGAGTAAGAAATTCCGCACAATTTAATGTATAGCACGCCTATATTTGGACGTTAAGGGCTTATATAAACCTGGTTTGAGATAATACTTAATTGTATAACTTATTTTGCAGACTAGCAGCTAGTGCGCTTCTGGAGTCGAAGATGGCGGCTAGGGGTGCGCTTTTCAGGACGGCCCGGGGGCGGCCTTGTCTTCAAATTCTGGCGCAGAGAGCGCGCTGCTCATATATCGACGTGCAACAAAACACTTACCCTACCCCTAAATGCGTTTCCAGGCTGGCGCAAACAGTGCTTGCGCACGTCTCGACGTGCAACAAACCATCCTTCCCCTCTCTGACTCCCATGCGTCCCCCAGGCTCTCAGATTTGTAGCACATCGAACAAATTCACATTGACCAGGTAATTTTTAAAAACCGGGTTTCAAAACTAGCAGACAATACCGCCAAATAGAGCTCGAAATATTCACACCAACCGATGTATAATACGCCCATGTGTGAACAACCAGGGTTTTATGTAAAACTTATTTAAAAAGTTGCCTTAGTTGAAACGTATATCCTAGGAGACTACCTAAGCCATGTGCGGTTAGGGAGTCGGTGAGGGCAAGCTGGCACCAGCTGCGCGCTGCGCAGATCTCGACGTGCAACAAAATCGCATCCTAGGACATTTACCCCTGAATGCGTTCCCAGGCTGGCGCAAGAGTTGCGCCCCGCGCAGATTCGTCGACGTGCAACAAAAAACACAAACAGAATCTCTGCCAGACCCCACCCCCGAGTGCCCCCCCAAACCCATCAGAGCCCGCGGCGCTGCCCCCCCGCGCGGACTCGTCGAACGCTGCTACACAAAACAGGGCCCATGGTTAGCAACCCCCGAATCCTCTTGTTCCTGTCCTCGAGCAGTCAGAGCTCGGGAATTCTTTTTGTAGCATATCGACATGTTCACTTCTCTTCTGATACAAGGATATCTAATATCTATCCACACATTCAAACCCAAGACTTCACTTTTGCAGGACATCAGGGGCTGTGGCAGCTTTTGAAACTTTTGAATTCATGATTCCCATCTGTGTGGCTCAGAGACACCCTGAGCTAAGCTCCTGAAATAGGCTTTCGAGGTAGACCCCTAAGCCAAGATCTCCAATGGATCTCCGACGCATTGCGCACGCGGAGATCCCGAGATCTGAATCATCTGATCGTACACTGCTATCTAACAGAACAGACCACTTTTTTGAAAATCACCTTGCAGGAAGTTTCCACCGCCCAAGGTATTCAAACAAACGCCTGTAAATGCAGCCTTTTCATGCCATGTCGTAGTCTCCTCAAAAGCGCTCCGAACGATCTCCTCGAGAGATCAAGAAGCTCTCGGGGATAGGTCGAGGAGCTTACCATAGAGGGATCAAGATTTCTCGCACAGAGATCAAGGCCTCTCAGAGAGATCAAGAACCCCCCAGCTCTGTCCCCGACCTTCTCTTCCACACATGTCATCCCCCACCTAAATGCCCTCATTTCCCAACCGATGCAAAACCGGCACACTGGTCGGCGGCACAACCCCCAGCTCCGTCACCAACATCCGAATATACTCCGCCGGCGTAACATCAAACATAGGATTCAGCAGGTGCAAGTTCTTCACATCCTCCCAGCCCTGCAACACGCCCTTCCCAGGTCCCTCTCGAATCAGCATCTCCTCCGCGGGCGCAATCTCGTTGTGCACAATGCTATCCAGCGCAACCCGCTCTGTAAACTTGACCGTTCCACAGAGCACAATGACTGGAATTTCGGCATCACTGGCTTCCATAGCCACCAAAGCTGTACCGACGCGTGAATAGAGGCGGCCGTTGGACATCATGGCGTGGGCTCCGATCATGACTTTGGTAGCGTCGCGCACACAATGGCTCAGTCCGTTCAGCAGGCAGTATTTGACATCCATTCCCAAGGTCACCAGCGCCTTGGTAAGACACATGCCTTCTCTCAACGGTCTCGAATCCACCACAATGACGCGGAATTTCTTGCCATCGCAATGCGCCTTCACCAACGTCTGTTGCACAATACTGCTCTTCGCATACGTCAAAATCACATCGCCGTCGACAATCTTGGCAGCAGCTTGGGATGCGATGATGGCGTCGGCGGCGGTGACGCGGTCGCGGATGAAGACGTCGATGGCTTCGCAGAGATGGGTTTTGGCGTCGCCTTCGGGGAGGTCGGGGGAGATTTTGGAGATTTCGATCTTGAGCCAGCGGATGGCGTTGCCCATGCTGATGGACATGGGGCGGCAGGCGACGAGGTATTCGATCTGGGGGGAGAGGACGTGAGAGGTTAGGTGGCGGGTTAGGGTGTTGCCGGGAGGGGTTATGTAGTCTTGGATGACCTATGTGATTTGTTAGTTGAGGACTTGAGGAGCTGGAGAAGGGGGATCATACGTGTTTGAAGGCTTGGAGGGTGGCTACTAGGCGGGCATTGCTGCCGCATACCGTGTAGTTCACCATCTTCTGACCGAGTGCTAGGACGGCTGGGTGGATATCCTTTCCTGCGCCGGCGATACCGTCGTTTCTGTACACGTACAAATGCCTGAATAGATCCACCTTCTTCTTCTCCTCCTCGGGCTTCTTGAGTGGTGCTGCGACTGCCAGTGGTTGCTGAGCTCCTCCTGGCCTCACAGGCAGGTTCTTACTCGACGCATTACTAGAATTCGAGCCTGGGCCCTTCTGTTGTTGCTGTCCCTGTCCCTTCGCATCTCCGCCCTTCTGCTGTCCGCCCTTTGGTTTCTGCGCCTCATTGCTTTCGCCCTTTGCGCCTGGCTGTGGGGGAGCCCCTTCGCCAGCACCAGCAGCACCTTTCTGCTGTGCTCGTCTCGCAGCCTTCTCAGCTTTTGCCTTTGCCTTCAGCTCTGCGCCGGTGAGCTTTCCAGGCTCGGAGGGTTTCTTGGTGTCCTTGGCTGGCTCTTTGCCTTTCTTGCCCTTAGACTCTGCAGGCTTTGGTGCGCCGTTGGTCTGAGGATCGGGTTGAGCTGTATTCGAGGGCGGAGCAGGAGTGCTTGCGGGTGTCTCTGCGGGTGTCTCTGCGGGTGTCTCTGCGGGCGTCTCTGCGGGTGGAGCAGGTGAGCTTGCGGACGGAGTGTCCGCAGCTGTACCATTGGAGGCCATGATTGCGGGTGCTCACAGTTCTCCGGAGGTTTGCGCACGAAGATCTTGCTGGCAGATTGGTGTTTTCCGGGCTTCGTTGCGCTCTATTTGCGGCTCGGAGTTATTCGTGCGTCCGTCGCGCTTTGAAAAGGTGTTGGTGGGATTTGGGGTCGACCGAGACTGTTCAGGATTGACTCATCCGTGATTCTTGCGCCGGAAATCGAAAGATGCGCCACGGATTTGCAGGCTGGTAGCAGTGAAGTAGTAGTCTCGGACAGAAGAATCCCCAAGAATTGACTGTTATGGCGAATTCACGGTATGGGACGGAGTGAAGGGATTGTGGAATTCGAATTGTCGGTTTTGCGCCAGAGCTGTCAAAAGCGGCTCCACATGCAATCCCGCTGCCGCTAAAACGCACGGACCACAGTTGGAGCTTTGAGATCCATTTCCTAAGCATGTTTGATGTTTGAACACGAAAACCTCCATCTCCAAACGATACCTGCCTCGTCTATGACCACCTCTGCTTTCTAACCTGATGATTGTGCCCATTCTGCATGAAAAGGATCCGGATTGGTGAATCTTGATACAGTCAAGAGAGCTCAGCCATGTATGCTGAACCAGGGGTCACTCGAGTATCCAAGCAGCAAGCTCATACGAGTTCCCACGACATCCTTGAATCTGAATCTTGAGTTGGAGAGAGCACCTTTTCAAAAATCAGAAATCAGGCAGCAAAATCTGTGCTCCAAAGGGGCACTTACTTCCATATCTCTGTAACCAGTGATCCCACTGGGTCCCACTTCCCACTGGGAGGTAGAAGGGGTAAATGTAGAAGACCGACATCAACTCTGCAGGAATACCTTGTAGAGCGAGCCATTCTGAACGCTGTACCATTGCAGGCTCGATTCCGAATTTGCGTCCTATTTCAGTCATAGAGAAAAGCATCGTGGCGATACTGGGATGCTGCCAGCCCTCAAGTCTGACGTGTCTGCCCGAGACATACGTCCAGCAGGAATGGGGCGTAAACTCAGAGGTATCGATCTCTGCAACGAACACCCTCTTGTGTGGTTCGGCTATGCACTCGTCAGTACAAGTACTGCTGCCTGTCTATTTCAAAAGCTGGTCTTACTGATCTTGTCATCGTGGCCTCTGTCAAGGTGGAACAAGGCCCTGTCTTGTGCTTTTTCTGTGGTATGATTTATCAGTTTTCATACTTCGAGCCACAGCTTTCGCAATCAGAATTACCTACCTAGGTTGTCAAAAAGAGATATGAATGGAGTCGACGGCCCTGACCTGGTCCCCCAGTCCAGATGCCTCGTTACTGCTTCCGGGTTGAGCCAATCGCTGAATCTGACCCCGGCTTCCAGTGAAGAGTTAGTCGTCTTGAAGCCTTCATCGGGGGTGTATTCAGTGAAGGAATACGGATGTTGGACCCGATACAGCTTCCGTCCCAAAGTTGGCAGGGGTGGTGAGGGTCTACGAAGTTCGCCAACCCTCAGTCCCCCCACGCGAAGGGGTTCCGTTGAGTAGAAGAAGTCCATGTGTTCTGAGGAAATTTGGGTGGGTTTTGTAAGGAGAGTGAGAGTCGCTCAAGTCGGGAAACTGTGCAGTCGGCCAGGACTTTTTCGGAAAGTGAATCAGGGTATATGTATGCTAGAGCCACATTGGCAGACTTACTATATCTAGGCAAGCTCGAGAAAAAGCAATTGCATATCCCTGCTCCATGCTTGAGAGTCTCTGGGGAATTGACATTGATAACAACGGAAGAGAGTAGAAAAAGGAACAGGAAGACAGGAAGAGAAAAAAACCAGGAATTCCTTCATACAAGGCTTTTGTATCGCTGCTTTAGATTTTATATAATGCAGTAAATGCTCTTTGGGAAGAACGCTGCCAAGGTACCTCGTAACACTGATTCCGAAATCGGCTCTATGAGAATGCCATTCTCTCTCAGTCCTTACTTTTCGACGAGGGACGAATTAAACATTGAAACACCTGGTCGACGAAGCCATCGAAAACGGCGCCACGTCCATATGCAATCGTGCTGCCGCTAATCACGTTCGGACTATATAGTTTTAGCTTCAATGTTTCCAGTGTTAGATCCATTCCTGCCTGAGGCCTACAACACTACATGGTTCGTGCACTGTACGATTCAAGTTTTGTTCTTGGATGTTTGAACATTGTTCCCATCAGACAACTTAATTTTCTTCGCCTGACACTACCTCTGCTTCCCGACCTAATAATGATGATCCTTTCTCCGACGGAGCATATTCGAATGGCCATGAGTGCTACTCAAGCCAGAATATTCAGCTCGCCATCATAGAGATATCCCTCCAGTTCACCGACAAAGTGACCCCCCTGAACCCCCCCCAATTCAAAATGCCATTGACGAACAGCACCTGTCACCAATTAGAAATCAGCTACTCATTCTCGGTTCTACGGGTTCGCTTACTTCTCCCTCTCCAATGGCTCCATTCGCTGTTTTGAATAGGTCCATAGATCCAGTAGTGCGGCATCAACTCCTCAGGGATATCATTGATAGCCAGCCATTCCGAACGCTGAATGATTTCAGGCGCGAGCTTGAACTTCGGTCCAATCTCGCTCATAGAGAAAAACTGCACATTTTTCCTGGGATTGTGCAAGCCTTGCAATTCGATAGGGCCGTTTGGGAAATTGATGCGGAGGGTGAAGGGGGTAAAGTGGGAGACATCGACCTCGGCGATGAACACCCTTTTCAATGGCTTCTCTGTGGTTGGGTTATTAGCAAAAGGTTTGTTGCGCGCCAGTCCCAGGACTTTGAACTTACCCGGGTTTCGATCATTACCCTGGCCAAGGTGGAGCATGGCTCGCTCGTGTGCCTGTTCTGGTGCGATGTATCAGTTTCGATGCTATATTACACTTTCTGCGGATTTTAACTCACCCAGGTTGTCAAAGAGGGAGATGAACGGGGTTCGCTCCTCCGATCTATCATTCCAGTCCAGATGCCTGCTCACAGTGTCAGGATTGAACCACCGGCTGTGACCCGTGTAGTAGGTCCTCGCCTCAAAACCTTCATCAGGACCATATCTCGTGAAGGAATTCGCATGGTGGACCCGATACAGTTTCCGTGGCATAGAATCTGTTCGTACTGGGGCAGGTACTGGAGGGTAGAGAGCATCCACGATACGTGTATCTTGGTAGGGTTCAGCAGGTACTGCTGAGTAGAAAAAATCCACGTTGGGACCGAAAGGGTTTGCCATCGTGGAAATAGTTCCTGTGTTCTTGAGAGGTTTGGAACGGTTTCTGCGAAGAAAACACTACTGGTAGTAGTGGTGGAATTGAGAAGAGTGGAAGAGTCAGGCAGGCCTTTTATCGAGCCGTCAATACAAACGGACGATGGCGCCAAAGGGATTTCCGTTTGCTGAAGGGATGATTGGTCTGACCATTGCCTCGACTCAGTAAGATTGGGTCCACTGCTTGAATTGAGAAAAAAAGGGGGTTTCCGAACTTTTAGTTGGAAAATTCCATTGTTGCCGTTTGAAGTTAAAGATATGATATACCAAGTTGCAGTGCAGCAGTCCACGCAGCAGTTCTGCAGTTTATAATTATATCGCCATTAGCATGCAACAGCATCAGCCAGCCCAGTTTTTGATTATTAACAAATACTATTATTTCTAATATTTCTAATATTTGACCGCATTAACATGAAAATATGTTCGCAACCATGTATTTCTAGTTTTTTTTCTTTTCTTCAATTCGAGAAGATGACCGGCCGACCAAACCACTCGCTTTCGCTTAACACGAGTATCGCGAACTCCGCCAGAAGGCTCGTGTCACTGCACCTTCAACATCCAACCCACCTCGTGACATCCATCCCAACGTCCATCAAACCCATCCAAGCCATTCCAAAATCCCAATTTCTCGATCAATTGAGCTTATCTTGGGACTCCAACACAGTCCGCAAACCCCGCAGAATTTCCAGCCTCAGCCTCCTCAAACCATCAACCAAGCCATCACACACACCCCGTCATGCCGCCCCGCAAAATCAACCCCCTCGCCCCCCTCCTCCACCTAATCCGCTCCCCCACCACCTCCCAATTCGCGCGCTGGACAAGCTACGGCATCCGGCTCGCCCTCGGCGCCCACATCATAGCCGAATACGTCTGGAACTGGGGGGGAGCCGTCGGCCCCAGCATGCTGCCCACATTCGCCGTAAAAAACGACCAACTACTTGTACTGCGGCACTACCGACGCGGCCGCGATGTCAAAGTAGGCGACATCGTGGAATTTGGGAGCGTGGTGAACCCGGGGGAGAGGGCTGTCAAACGCGTATGTGGTGATTTTTGATGATTATGTTGATGATTGTTGACCGGTCACGTGGGTGGGTGGGTGGATGATGGTGATGAGGGTTAGGAGGCTTGGATTAATGGTGGAATGAATGCATGCTGATGACTTTGCCTACGAACAGGTAATCGGCATGCCAGGCGACTACGTCCTACGCAACACCCCCGGCAGATCAGACAGAATGGTCCAAGTAAACTCATCCCCCTTTCCCCCTTCATCCACTTCATCCACTTCATCCCCTTCCCACCATTCCGATTCCCTTTTCCCCCATTCCCATTCCCATTCCCATTCCCATTCCCTTCCCCCTCCCCTCCCCTCCCCCTCCTCCCCACCCCACCCCTCCCCACCCTCCTAGCCTCCCACAAACTAACACCCCCCCTCCACACAGGTCCCCGAAGGCCACTGCTGGCTAGCAGGCGACAACGCCGACGCCTCGCGCGACTCACGCACATTCGGCGCCGTCCCGCTCGCACTAATCAAAGGCAAAGTCGTAGCGAAAGGAAAATCACTAGCATCGATGCGGTGGTTGGAGCCCGCGCTTGCGCCTGCGCTTGTGGAAGTAGGTTCTTCCGAGTCACTATCCACATCTTCGTAAAGAAAACTGCGAAAAAGAAAGGGAATCATTGAGAAATGCCAAAGAGCGCGTGTTAGTATGCTTGTTGTGGAGTGATTGCTTTGAAATCGCCGTGATGCCTCGATTTGTTTCCGGGTGTGAATGTCAGAAGTCACAGAGTTTGATATCCCCGGTGCATCGACGTACGTCAATGGTCAGGGGCTTTCGTGAGTGTCGACCTACCTAGGCCGCAAAGCAAAACAAACATATAGTACACAAGCATGGAACCAAGTTTGGGCAACAACACTTCAAAATCTCTCCGAACCGAGACACACATAATGATCTATCTCATTTCCATCCATCCATCAATACTCACGAATAGAACATGTTTCTAATTACAACGGTAACACCCATATCCGGTCATCCACTTCATCCACTCCAGCCATACTTCCCCCGCTCTCCCCCTATATCAATACTCTCAAATGCCAAAGCAAACCCCTCCCAGTCCCGGGTTCCTCCTAGAAAGTCGGGAATCGGTTGCCTAGAGCAAAAAAGACGTGCAAAAACAAAAAAATGAACAAAACAACGACCTAATAGTCCTGCCGCGATGCAAAAATATAACAAAGAGTCGACCCCGTTTACTCCTCGGTCCCAAACGAATTTCGGAAAACAAGTCTTGACCTTGGATCTCAACATAATGCTCGCTCCCAGAAGAATGCGCCTAGAAACACCGCATTTCCCAGACCGGCCTTCCCAATGCAAAAGCCCTCCTTCCGCCTCTTCAACCGCCCGTCCCACCATCCTTAGCCCATTCATAACAATTCCTCAATCAATCACAGTCGCAAGTTACTCCGACTCTTCTCATTCCAGCCTCTCCTGTTCTACCCACACCCAGATGCATATCAAGGGGCATACAATCAACCCTCAATATGCAACTGCTTCCCCACCGGCTGCCCAAGCAACTGCAAACTCCTCTGTGCCAACTGCACCACCTCGCCCTCACCCTCCTCCTCACCCTCATCATCCGACTCAACCGTCTTATCCGAAATGCTCTTGATCATCTGTACAATCTCCTCGCTCTTCGCAATCAGCGCAACCAGCTTCTTGTCGTCGGATTCGAGGAGTTGCAGGAGCGTCCAGATGGCGATGTGCTGGAAGGTGGCGTCGCCAGATGCCAAGAAGCGCTTGAGGTAGCCGTGGATGCCGCCGTTGGGCTGCTCCCAGTCTTGGATGAAGATCGAGTAGTCGCCCACTGGTGTTGTGCGTTAGTACTCGTCGTGATGATCGGGAAGACAGGGGGAAGGTAGGGAGGGGGGAGAAAAAAAGAGATAAGTACCTTTGGAAGACAGGTTTCCGAGAGCAGCGGCACTGTTTCCTTGCACCTCAATGCTTGCCGAATCAGTAAGCGGAATCAGCACATCAAAGACGCCCAGATTCAGCAGATGGCTTTTCAGCTCATCGGACAGAGCCAGCACAGCAATCGCAGCCGTCATCTCAGACTGCACGCTAAGCGGTACTTCAAGAACGAGCTGCTTGCATTTCTGCACCGCACCAGCTGCGAGAACAAGCTGCTTGTTGCGGTCCGAGCTCGCTGCCAAGTTGCGAAGCGTAGAGATGGCGTGGCACTGGATTTCCTCGTTGTCGGTAGATCCAAGGAGGTCGACGAGGGGCTTGAGGAAACCGGCATCGATGATGGGCGATTCGTTCTGGGGGTGGATGGAGATGTTGCGGATACAGGCGACGGCGGAAAGGATAAGGGGTAGGTAGGATGACTGGAGCAGCCGGAGGAGTGGGGGGAGGCCGCGAGCGCGGACTATTTCGAGTTGGTACTTCTCGTCGGATGCGAGGTTACGGAGCGCGAGCGCCGCCTGGCATTGGACTTTGGGAGATGACGAGTCCATCAGATTGACGAGGGATTGAATAAGTTTGTTCTCGTCTTTTGCAAGCTTCTTGCGGTTATTCGAGTCGACGGCGATGTTGCTGAGAGCGGTGGTACAGTAGTATTGCACATCGACATCGGAGGAAGAAAGGAGTTGGACGAGTACGGGTATGGCGCCGGCGAGGACCAGTTGCTGTCTGTTGTCATCTGTATCGAGTTAGTATTTCGGTCACCAAGCTGAGGTACAGTGAGGCGAAGAAGTCTGGATCCCCTTTCGTAGCGAAATTCGCCTGAGGGATGATCCAGACTCCTGTCGCCTCACTGTAGATTGTTAAACATGGCAGATTCAGAAGCGTACCTGAATGTGTCATGTTCAGCAGAGCGCCAGTAGCATTTCGCTGAACCCGCATATCCTTAGACTTGGCAAGGCGGGTCAAAGGTCCTAATGCTCCCGATCTTGCGATCTTGGCCTTGTTGTCTTCGTGTGTCGCCAAGTTCGTAATACAACCAACCGCATTGCATTGTACCTCGACGTTTGGCGACATCATTTGCCGGATCAGGGGAGTAAGGCCGCCCAGGAGGACAATGGCTACCTTGTTTTCGGCTACACGGGGTATTAGATGACCAGCATTTCGAGATAGCAGTCAGCGATACGTACTGTTGACTGCCAGGTTGCCAAGCGCAGCACTGGCGGCTCGCTGGACTTCGATATCAGGACTCTGGAGAAGGAAGAGTATGGGCTCCAAGGTGTCTCGGTCGACCTCGCGCACATCTGGGAGAACAGTTAGCCCAACTCAGGGGACCATCATTGACATGTCCCACATACCTCTCTCAGTTATCTCTGCGAAAGTCAAGCTTGCGCTCCTCTGTAAATCGACATTATCGGAGAAGACGAGGGTGCTCAGGGCTCTTAGAGGTTCGCCGGAGAAGAAGTCGGTCTCTCCCCGCTATCAATCATCAGCGCAATTCCCAACCAACCAACCCAAAAGCGGTATCGCAGTATCGCAGCATGTCGGGCATCTTACATTCTCCAGGTACTGCAGCAGGTCTGCCACAGCCTCGCGCTCGCTGTCAGCCAGAACGGGCTCGTAGAGACCATCGCGAGACCGGCCTGTATGCATGATTAGCTATCTCTCTGAAGAAGCACCCGAGCGTTGATTTGTTTACCTCTACAGCACGACGAGCAGGCGTTACCCATTGTGAATTACGGGCGTCCAGACAGACTTGTTGACGGACAGTTCTGGTGTTTGCTTTGGCAAGCAGTGGAGTGGAGTGTGCCGGTGGTGTCGTGTTTAAGGAGAGCGGATTCGACAGATAGACGCGGCCTTTCAATAGGCGGCTTCGCACAATGCCAACTCAGAGCAGAGGGCAGAGCGGTGCTGCGATGACGACAGGACGAAAGGCCATTCACCGGTGATCGAGGAACGCGGGCGGGGATGGAGACGGAGAGTGTTGTGGGTGCGAGAGTCTCTGGTGTCGATGGGTAGACACAGTTGTCGTGGTATCGTGCCTTCTCTGGTGGAGTCGAGCTTGCCGTGAGGCTTTCGAGTTGGGCCTGACTGCTTTGGTGTCGCATAGGCCGTGCTGTCCCTGCCACTCCGCTAACGCCCGTCTTTCACCGCCAAGACGCTGCTGACAAATCACCAGGAGCTATCTCCAATTGGCTGAGCGAACTGCCGCTGGCCTTACAGATCTCGCAAACATCACGTATCAACTTCACTTAAAGATAAGGCGACATTTGGGCACATATGGGTTGTATTCCGAGGGAAAGCTAACAGGACTTGATTCTATTTGCTAAATTGACAGAGACTTGTAGGAAATGTCATTTCCTTATTCCTCCCTAAACTCTAGTCTCTATGTTGAACCTTGGCAGCCACGCGACACATGCATTGAAGATGTAAAGTCGTTCATCTACATGTAGACTAAAGTACGTACCTACATTTCTCAGCCACTGTCCCGAACTCCTGAGAACATCCACTTTTCTGAGCTTGCTCTGTCAAAGTGGCTTTCATGTCCAGATGATCCAGAATGTCCAGGGAGAGTTCCTGATCATCAGGAGTATGTGTCCATGATTGTAGAAAATCCCGAAGTATTCCTCGTAATCGGAATATATTTTCCAAATCGTCAAAAGTGCTCCTGGTCCTTGAAACACCCGCAATCATTGGAATACCCCTAATCCTCACGAGCGTCCCTGCCTAAATCATAGGAGTACTCGGTCTTCAAACTCCCGAAAACCCCAGAATGAACTCACCATTGACGTCCAAAATCGGGCCTGCGTCTTCTTTGCATCCTTCTCCATATCTCCATAAAATCCCCAGACCCCTCACATTGAAAACCAGTCGTCTCAACTCCACAATCTCCTCGATCCCTGCTTGCTCAGTAAACTTGAGGCGATTTCTGCAAGGCTATTCAAATTTCAGACAGCCTTTCCATCCCGTATGTGGGCATGGCAGCACAGCATCTCACCGTTGCATCCGTGACATCAAACTCACCTAAGCATCAAACTAGCAGTTACCGTAGTCTTTCGAATCTTGGCTCAGCGCGTGCTCCAGCGGCCAGAGCGGTTGGGGCGGTTCATCGAGAAGCTGAGTCTGGCCCGAAGGCTCGATGCAGCTCCAGCCCCTCAAACTCCATGCCAAATCCTGTCGTGAGTCAATCTGTCCTTCCTGGTGGTAATAAGCTTTTGGCGGCTTGATGGGTAAGTGCACGCCTCGTGAACGCCTCCTGCAAGCCTCTCAAAGCGGGCGAGAATGACAAACTCGCATTTGCAGGTGCCGTCGCTGTCGTGCCGGAGAACGTGCTTGACTGATGGTCGCTTCCCAAGCAATTTGGCTTGTTTCCAGTGACAATCATCGTGATATTTTGCGTTCTCATCTGAATTAGTAGAATTTTCCCAAATGATCGTGACTTCCCTTGATAATTCAAAATGCCAGTCCATGTCGCCAGCCCGCCCACACGAACCGTCGTGACAGTCCGGATCGATGTGCCGTCTTGCCTGTGATCGCGAATCATCAGTAGTAGCCGCCCTGAAACACCAACATACCGTCTTCCCTGAAATAGAAGCTGGTGATCCCGATCCAATTGCCTTTCGGCTGCTCCTGGTCCGTGATACAGATCTGTCAGCCTTCGCACGACAGGCCCGGGCCAGCCCTTGCCTCCCTGATGGTTGTCATGGTGGTTTTCGGGGCGGACGAACAATTCTCCTGCACGCATCCTTCTCCTCTGGCGCATGTGAAGGTCGGACAGAACGAAAGAATTTGACAGCTGATGGTTGACGTGATGTCCGCACCTCCCCCGTAAACGCCCCCCTCGTCCATAATATCCCCATATATCTGCTGTACGTCAGGTCCAAGCCTCTGCTGGTCGTATTAGTTGCGGCGACGGCAGTGCGGATTGGGTTTGGTGGTGGTGTGGTTTAGTTAGTTCCCCAGCTTTCTATCTCCCCCGCCATAGAAGTCGAAGTTTGGGTGGAACCATCATAACGTCCACCGTCCGCCGCTTTTCGTCTGATCTGCGAGGGCACCTCTCCCCCAAAAACACCGCCCCCTGATAGATCAAGACAATCGGATCCTCGACGAGGGAAGCCACATGCTGCCCGTCCGTTGATTCAGATTAGTTTTTCGGATCGACGGTCGTAGAACAGACGGAGGCGCTTTGCGGAGGTAGAGTAGGGCTTGCAACTCACACCACTCGACCACGATCGCAACTGCATCGGTCGATGGGTCCGCCCAGACAACGACGACATCATATTCGGAACCTCTGAGTCTGCCCTCGATCTCTCTTCCCGAAAACCTCCACAAAGCCTTCTCCATCAATGAGCTCTCAACGCTTCAAAGCGGTCAACGTCGATGTCTGATCGTCAAGAATCAGCGGCTCCGGCCTCAGGAGAGGCTCATCCTCGACCCGGCGATGCACCTCGCAATGGAATATCGTATGCGACGCCCTCGACGCTCTTGCGCCTCACTCGCCCGAAGCCCAAGGTCCCTGGGAAGCCGTTGACGCAGCTTGACAAGGACCAGAGGTACGGCTTGGTAAGTGGGACATCCGAGACAGGCGTGCATAGGCCCGGTGGGCGCATGCGATGATTGAGCAGTGCAGCAAGGCTAACATGTCATGGCAGAAATGTATTCGAGATTTCTTGAAGATTCGCACGAGCTATGATGTGCTGCCGCTCTCGTACCGCCTCATCATCCTGAATACTGAGCTGCTGGTGAAGAAGAGCTTGAATATCCTGCTGCAGAACGGTACGTCACACGTTCCCTTTGCCTTGCCCGACTGCAGCGCAAGAACCCCATGAGATCCAGAAATAGGCTTCCCAAAAGCCAGAAGGGACACAGGGGGTGCAAGTGAGTGTCGGACGGACCATCTCACTGAGCAGCAACATGGTGCGAGGTGGTGTTGCTGGGCTGTTTTGGTTGCTCCTGATTGCTGAGCTGGTCTGGCTCAGTAGGCTGGTCTTGCTCAGCGAGATGGTCGGTCAGTTTGAACGGGTGCAGTAATCAATGCCCATCTCCCCGAGCAACGTGATGTTGCTGGGGTGGACCGGTATGGGTCAGCATGGTCCATCAGTTCCTGCATCTGCTGTGGGTAGAGGGACGAACCATCTCCTTGGGCAAGTGTTCTCGGGCTGTTTCGGTGCTGAGCTGGCTTGGTTGCTGAGCTGACTCGGCTCAGTGATCTGGTCTTGCTCAGTGAGCTGGTGTTACTCAGTGAGATGGCTGGGTTGCTGAGCTGCTCTGCCTCGGTGGGCTGGTCTTGCTCGGTGAGATGGTCAGTCAGTCACTACACCCACTGTGAGGGATGGGCAACTCCCTTGTCCGTCTCGGATGAATTGTGGGATCCGGAGTTCGAGTACTGCTGCTCAGTCAGGCTGCAGGGATCGACCTCACCGTCGCTGCATACACGTACATGTAGTTGATATGGGACTCTTGACTGACCTGATATAGGCATTGTATCTGCTCCGCTGTGGGATTCCAAGACGTCCACCTTCGCCGGTCTCCTGACCACGTCCGACTACATCAATGTCATCCAGTATTATTGGGCCAATCCGGATGCTCTCAACCAAATCGAACAGTTCCGGTTGAGCAGTCTCAGAGGCAAGAGGCTGTTGTAATCCTCCATGTTATGAGCCCTGCTAACAGCACGTAGAAGTTGAGAAGGCTATTGGCGTTGACCCGATCGAGACAGTGTCGGTTCATCCCATGAAGCCCCTGTATGAGGCCTGCCGTCGTATGCTTGAATCTCGTGCTCGCCGTATTCCGCTGGTCGATGTCGACGATGAGACGCATCGGGAGATGGTTGTCAGCGTGGTGACGCAGTACCGCATCCTAAAGTTCATATCAGTCAACGTTGGCGAAACGGAGTACATGCGCAAGAGTGTCTCGGACATTGGCCTAGGAACTTACGGCAAGCTGCAGACGGCCACGATGGAGACACCGGTTATCGACGTCATCCACATGATGGTGAAGTCGAACATTTCGAGTGTTCCCATTGTCGACGACAGGAATCACGTGCTGAATGTGTTCGAGGCCGTCGATGTGATCTCGGTGATCAAGGGCGGCATCTACGACGACCTCACTGTCGATGTGGGCACTGCGTTGACGAAGAGATCCGAGGACTTCCACGGTATCTACACCTGCAGCCCCGAGGACAGGCTCGATTCGATCTTCGACACGATCCGCAAGTCGAGGGTGCACAGACTGGTTGTGATTGACGACAAGAACTGCCTGAAAGGGGTCATCTCGCTGTCGGATATCCTGGAGTATGTGCTGCTCGAAGGCGAGGAGGACGACGTGGATTGTTGAAAGCGGCCGTGGGCGTTCAAAGCGGCCCTGAGTGTTGCGGGCTGGCGGTCCTGCCTTTTGGATGCAGCCCTGAATTTTGGGCCTTGCGGGCACAAATTGGCTGCGTGGTACGGTACGGTGACGAGGATAGCGCTCGCAGACAGCGCTCAGGAATTATGGTCCGACTCACAGCATGGCGTTCAGCGGATTGGCGTCCGGCGGGCTATGGAGGGGACTTTGATTCCAAAATGGCGCACGCTTTGCCATTTTTTTAGATTATTCGAGAGTCGAATGCATCAAATTCTACCCGTCCCCTCTTCTGAATTTTACCGTTGACAATTCATGCAGAGCCCGAGTTGTTGTGTTGTTGTTTTTCAAAGGGTTCTTCACGTTGCTATTATCTATGTTTACGGTGCTCCTCGAAAGTGACCGTACAAGATCTTAGTGACGGCGATTTTCTGCTGCGGACCTCGTCCGGAGCCCTTTTACCCGCGACTACAAATTCGGTTTTCCAGCGCGTCCTCTCCTTCCCTCCTCCACAACACTCCTTTTTCCCGCTTTCCCACAATCCTTCTCCCCCTTCACACCCCAACCACCGCAGCAACCCATCTTGACAACAGCGACGAGTGCCCTGACAACTTGAGAGCCAGTGGCGACTGCAGCATCAATCCCTTGACAACGGCGTGAGAGCAGCTTGCCCTCTGCCTGTCATGGCAGGATCCTCTGGCAAGCCGCAGGCCTCTGGCCCTCCGGTCGCTGAGGACACACTCTCTCCCCTTCGTACTGACAGGTACATCTCCCCTCTCCACCATCCACGCAACCATTCTTCGTGACTATTGCTCGTCACTTAGCCTCAACATCTTGCAAAGGAGACATCACCATCCAGCAGTTCTAATGCAGAGATACAGGAGAATCATCAGCCGCGAGGGCGGTAGCAACGGAGCTCCACGCTCCTTCGCACACCGCTCCTCATCACAACAACTACCGCAGCTCAACATTGAGCCAGGCTTCCATACATTTGATCCTATGGACGGCAGGTTTGACGAGACTGACCGAGCCATTGCTGAACGGCTCATTGCCACCGGTAAGTGGCGCTTTGTAGATGACACGAAGTTCTTTGGGCTGAAACTGTCAGATGGACCTGAAGAGCCGCCTGCGGCACCTCAGTATCCAGTCCCTGACCACGTCCTAGCTGCCCAGACATTGGAGGCCGACGACCCGAGCCAGGAGGCAGCTGAACATTTTCGCCGCAAGGAGCATACATCAAGCAATACATGGTCGACCTCTAGCAGCGCGAGTGGTCCAATGGAGCTCGACATTGTTGAGGACCGAACCATGTACATCATGGAATACAACCGTCTGGCCGACAAGGTATGCTTCGATGGACATCACGCTGCTACTGATAACTCTTACTGATCTGCTTTCTCACAGTACGTCATTAGTCACATAGTCCCCGAAAACTATGAAGAGGCTATCGTGAGTTGTCTCCTCTATTCTTCTTGAGCACCCTTCCAGCTAACGTTGCTTGGCAGTATGATTCTGTTGTGGTTACCGGCGAACGAAGCTGGTTGTTCAAGCACATAGTCCGCAGAACGTCGTCTGTGAAAGTAAAGTCTGAAAAGGTCCTTCGCCGCATAAGAAGTCAAAGTGGCACCATCAGCCGTCCCCAGGACGACACCCTCAAAGGCTTCGGGCTTCAGGAGTTGGTCAGGGTTTCTGGTGTGAGCCGGTTTTATCTCCCTGATGAGTATGCCCCTGGAGGACTTTTGCTTCCCACATGCATCCGGGCTTGCGCCTATTATCTCCTTCAGAATGGTAAGCCCCCCATGAAGTTGCGGTCACAAGGTCGCTTGCTTATATTCCCTCTGTAGCGACTACAGGCAGTCTCTTTAGGACCCCTGGTTCATCCCAAGTCGTCGAGGAACTGTATGCTCACTTCGCTACTTTCGAGGAGCCCGCGGATTCCATTGACGTGACCGTTCGAAGCTCGCGTCTCCCCGCCCACATCAGCTACGGTGTTCACGATGTTGCCAGTACACTGAAGAGGTTCCTCAGAGGGCTCCCTGGTGGGATCCTCGGATCCTTCCAGCTGCTGGACATAATGTTCAGTATACACAACGAGGTACTTGCCGAACAGGAGATCGAGCGTACAAAGCAGAGTAAGCTTCGTGCCAAGTTGATTGCCTTGGCGATATGCACCTCACCGTCCCAATACCGACGGGATCTGATCTGCGCCATGTTCGGCCTCCTCTGTGTGGTCGGACGCTTTGCTGAACGAGCACCCCGTGAAGATGCACGCGGAAGGCCAGTCAAGACCGACGAACTGATGGGCTACGAGGCCCTCGGGGTATGCTTTGGACCTATTCTAGTCGGTGACGCGGTCCTAGACGGACACAAGATCAAAATTCTCCTCGAAGGGCGGATCGCCACATATCCCGCCGTCGTCAAAAGAAGCCCTAGCAAGAAGAACGACAAGAATGATGAGCTTCTTGATCCTAACATGGCCTTCAAGCTCATGGCATGCTGCAAGATTGCTCAGATGATCATCACGAACTGGAGAGATGTTGTTAAACATTTCAAGCACCTACACAATCTGCGATCAACCAAATCTGTTACTCGTCTCGCGCCTGATAATAAAGCACTACGACGTTCAACTTCGGACTTTGAACTGAGCCGCCCTCCTACTCGGGGTCCTGGAGCGCGTCCATCCTTTGAGGCTGCGCGTTCTGGCTCACCGGCTCCATCTTCCAGTAAGTGACCATTTCTTTTATGTTCCGTGTTGACACGAAAAGTGTTCCCTGCAGTATGGATGACAGCACTGACGATGACACTACAGGCCGCACTCGACCTCGAAGCCAAACTGGACCAAGTGCTCTTGGACACGGCGCAGATGAACTCAGCGTTCGGAAACAACGATCCTCTGCGACTCCTCTATACGATGAACACGCTCGCAAATTATCGAGTGCGCGATCTTGTGATGTCTTGCGTGCTACGATCGAAGAAGTCATGGATGACGATCAGCGTCGGTCTGGCTCATCGCGCCTTCCTTCGCAGACATATGGAATGCACGCCGCCCTCATGGACAGTGAGGGACCAATTATGTCCCGAGGGCGCCCGCTTTCTCCCAGTACCTACGGCGACTATTTCAACTCGCACGGTCCCACGTCTGCTTCGTCTTCCGAATCACCTCGTGGACACTCTCTTGATCCCACGACCCCAGACCGCATTACACGCCCACGACAACCTTCTTCTCCGTTTCCCAATTTGCTTGAAGGACGGCCGGAACTACCTCGTGGCAATATGGCTCGAGGCTACGACGGCTACGAACGACTTCCTAGCCCCACCAGGGCGGGAGGTCGTGGACGATCGTCTGACCGTGGCGATCGCAAGGGCAAGGGTGTTGATCGCGGCTATGCTGGTGAAGCCCTCTCTCTGACCCATACATCCGCACATCTTGTGCAGAAATTCTGGGATGCTGACTGTCCAGAAGACGATGAAGAGGCGCCGCCCCTTCCCAAGCGCCCCTCCACAGCCGTCGATCGTGGTACCTTTGGTGGAGAACCCGCTGTCTCATCAGCCACTGATCGACCAGCCTTCAATAGGCAGTTGCTAGAGGCAGAGAAGTCCCAACAAT
This sequence comes from Cyclaneusma minus, assembly GCA_037179335.1. Taxonomy (NCBI): domain Eukaryota; kingdom Fungi; phylum Ascomycota; class Leotiomycetes; order Marthamycetales; family Marthamycetaceae; genus Cyclaneusma; species Cyclaneusma minus. Next base: position 680,612 of record JAKZHN010000012.1, read on the forward strand.
GGCCTCCTAAGCGAATGGACTCTCTACAAAACCTTCGTGGCGATTCTCATGGTGGTAGTTCACGCTCTGCCGGTGCGCAACTCCCCTTCACAGCCACCTCTGCCAATTTGCTTCAAGGTTTCTGGGCTAACGACCCGGAACATCCAGGTTCACCTAATGTCCACAGATCCCCACTGAATCAGGTCCACCAGGCTCCAATGCGGGCTCCTCCTATTCCCTTTGCACCCCTAAGCCATGGTATCATGCGAGATCATGGTACGGATCTCCCCATCCCTCCCCACTGCTGCCTTGTGGAAATCGTTTGGACAAAGGCTGATCGTGCAGAAGTACAAACCCCACTCACCGAACGTCCTGGAAATCTGCATAAGGACATGAATACTGGCCGAGGTGATTACGGTGAGCAATCCTAATTCTCTGCTTGACGACTCTGCAGTACTCTTTCATGACACTTGTGCTAACAACAAAGAAGTACCTAGCCACGCCGTCGCTCCGGTTTTGCAGAGGGATCATCAGTATCCCTATCCTTCAGTGCAACAGTCGATGGACGAACTTGGTGTTGACATCATGTCAGATCAACGTCCTATGCCCCAGCAGTCCGCTTTTACCCCCACTGCACATGTTGCTGCATCCACACATTCGAAGTTCTCACTGAGAGGCATGACGGCCAATGTCAAGGACAAACTGCGAAGTCTTCAGCGCTCAAGTGGCAGTAGCAGCGATGCACCTCGTAAGATGTCCGACAGCCTCGCCATTGCTGAGGACGCTGAGGGTAAAAGTACCTTGAAGATGTCTCGAGCGCGAGGTGATACGAGCGCGACTGTTGGCCGGTCTAATAGTGTCAAAAACCTCGCTGCTAGATATACAGCAGAGACTGTTGTCACCAGAGGTCCGGCTGAGACAGGCAACCCCTCTACTCCGGGTGCACGTCCAAGATACACTGCAGACAGGGTGGTTGCAGGAGGTCCGGCCGAGACTGGTAACCCCCCTACTCCGGGTGCCCGTGCAAGATATATGGCAGACACTGTTGTTGCCAGAGGTCCGGCCGAGACTGGCAATCCCCCTACTCCAGGTGTCCGTCCTCGTAATCCAGGTACTCCGGGATCCGGACGTCCTGGCACTCCTGCTCCGCGTCCACGTGACCGACCAGCCGGCCCTGTGCCGTACAACAACTATCCGGAGATGATTTCTCCATTACGGCGCCATCCTCCTGACCGTGGTTATAATGACTATACATACACTCCTCCGGTCCCTGCTCTTCGTCCCCAGGTTTCCACCCCGGTCAACGGTTCACCAGACGCATCCTCTTCTTCCCGGGGAAGAGGTGATCATCTTGAACGTATGAGACGTGTCGAAGGACGCTCTACCGAAGGAGAATACGAGGCCAAAGTCGCTCGTTCTGTGGTCGCGAAACCCAGCCCCTCGTCGGCTGATCGTAACAAAAAGTTGCCGCCCGTTCCTCCTCCTGAGTCGCCCAAGAAGTCATCCTCGTCTGAGAAGAAACGCTCCCCTTCTCCTAAACGCTCTCCTACTCCCAAACGCGATGTTGGCAACGATATGACCATCATGCGTGTTGGGATCCCCCCACACCCTTCCAATCCTCAGGACTACGGCGCTCATAATTACCCGAGGTCAGTACTTGATATCGTTCAACCTCTGCGTTTCCAAGCATGGTCAGTTGACGGAACTTTCAGCGGACAGACATCTAGCTATGGCACCCCACGCACCGGCGAAGGTTCCTCCAGCACCGGCCAAGGATACACACGGACTGGCCAAGCACCCACGACTCCTTCGGGAAAGACTCAAATGCCCAGTGACAAAGATCGTCAGATGGCGATAGGTGTCAGCACGTTCAAGGAGCTGTTCCCTGAGGCACCGGATACTCTGAAACGACAGAGAAACCGGAAAGAGGCGAATGTTATGTACGCTTGGGTGAACAAGCTCAGCCAAGAGGTATATGAACAGAAGGCAGAAATCCTTGGACTGCGTAGACAGCTTTCGCTGGTACTGGTTCTGCAGCCTTGGCCCCAGACTGACGCTGCCACCCAGACCGAAGCTGAGGCTCAGCACGAGACAGCTGCCGCTCTTACCGTTCTCCTACAGCCTCATGCCCAGGTCCATGTCGCCACTCAAACTGAGCACCAGCAGGATGTCGCTGCTGGACAAGAGCGCACCGAATGTGAGAGCCGTGAGGGTTCAATTATTGTGGCTCTGAGTGGATACGAAGCTGAAGAAGAGACTGAAGAGGGTGAACATGAGCAGCAGGAGTTCGCCGGCCGTGTCCAGCGCCGACTCACCGATGGTGTCGCTGGTGTTCCTCACAATTACGATGGACCCAGTGTTGACACTCAGGACAAAGAGTCCGTTGAGGAGCGTGATGTTGATGACTACAGTGAGAGTGAGTATTCTGATTCGACGATCCTTCGAAGCACTCGCTACGACGGCTCTTCTGGCTCCGGTAACTGATCGATATGGGGTATGATTATGACTATGACTATGACTATGAGGCTGGGGTGTGGTGTTTGTTTTGGGACGCGTTATGTTCATGATTATGAAGCTGGGGAGGCTTGTGTCATCATTGTTCCTTGCTTTATCAACAACTTGTCGGTGTTTTTGGGGCGGACTGTGTTTGGGCCAAGAGGGGTAATGATGAGGGGATACCGTTTGCTGTCATCGGATACCATGTTGTTACTAGTTTGCTTCCACAACTTGCTGTATTGATAGGGGCAGGAATTGCCGCATTGTTAAGGATCGAAACATGCCACATTTGTTAGGGATCAGATGATCAGGACGGACTTTGCTTCAGCGTTAGCGACAGACAAAAATACAAAAAAATCATTTCTAAAAGTCAAGTCTCATTTCGCCGTGACTGTCATGATTTGGAGTGCTCCAATTACTTCGGGATTTCATGATTACTTCGAAATATCCCAATTACTCGGAGTTTTCGTAATTACTTTGGTATTTCCCAGTTACTTGGAGAATTCACGATTACTTCAAAATCCCCGGGGCCCGGGATACTTGGGCAATTCGTAATTACTTGGAATATTCCTAATTACTCGGAGTATTCCCAATTACTTGGAGTATTTCTAATGACTCGGAGTATTCCTCAACACTTCGATGCTTGTCCATTACTCAAAGATTTTCCAGTCACTTGGGGACTTCCCAATCACTTGGAGGTCTCCGAATTACCGGGAGAACTCCTAGTTACCCGAGCATTTCCCAATTACTTGGATATCTCCGAATTACTTGGGCAGTTCCGAATTACTTCGGGATTTCCCAGCTACTTGGGGATTTGCGAGTTATTTGGGAATTTCAGAATCACTTGGTGGTTTGCGAATTATTTGGAAGCATCACAGTTACTTGGAAACATCACGGTTACTTGGAGAATTACAAATCATTTGGCATTGCTCCTGATTATCTAGACATAGACTCATTCCAATCACTTGACTACATCATGATCACCCGAGCGCCTCCTGATTGCTTGCACGCCTGTACGAGTCCTCATCTTTCTCCTCATTGCACCTAGTCTTTGAGCCTACATGTCCCCAATCACTTCGAACTGGGCAGTGCACGTGGGCCGTGGCAGCCTATCTGCACGATCACCGGTCTGACGTGCAATGACCGGGCAGGAGTCAATTTGCGGTTTCTGAAACAGCACTAGAGGCTGGGCCTCCTGAAATCTATCCAGCAGGCAGCAGCGGGAAAAGTGGCGTGATGCATGTCGATTTGGAATGTTGTGCGCGTTCGTGCCTGCTTCTTTCTGCTCGGGCGGGCGACGCTCCGGGAGGATGCTCCGGGAGAGGTCGTGACGTGAGGTCGTTTTCCCACGAAGGAAGGAAGGAAGGAAGTGACAGCACAACCGATGCGGTCATGCGGGAAATTGCACCTGCGGATCAGGCGTGACACTCATGGGGGGATTTTGAGTTTTTGAATTGGAATTGAGGATCGCGCGAGTTTCTCGTAGAGGAAGGAAGTGCTTGCATAACGTACGACGCATGTGTCGAGGTCATCTCTTTGACTCCGGCCACGGATAGTGAAACGAGGGGGCTTTGGGTTTTTGGATATGACGGTTGCGATTGTTGGACTTGCGGGCGGCGATCGTGGTAAGTGGCAAACTGAAGTGCTGTGCGAGGAAGCAGCGTGCGAGACGCGTGATTGCTGGGTATCACGCGCGGCCCCCTTTTTTCTGGAAAAGCCGGAAGGGGTTGGATGGGTGTGTTGTTGGGGGAAATTCTTATTCCCAGGATTTGGGGCAATTTTCAAGTACTCGGGGTTTGCCAAGTTAATCAGGAATTTCGACGGTGAATACTCAAATTCATTAAGGTTGTAGTTTTTGTGGATATGGATTCTTGACGCGCTGTGCGGACAATATCTTGCAGATAGCGCTGCGGAGGGTGGTGGGTCAAAGTTTTGCTTGGGGAGGATCTCCTGGGAACGGCGCTGCGAAATTGTCTCGATGACAGGTAGAGCTGCCGAGAGTGCGTGTAGTTCAGAGATCCGAATGCAGTCGCTGCATTCCCTGACTGAATAGGCCGCTCCAGTTTCTTCTCCCCAGCCACATAAGACAACGTTGAAGGTTCTCGTTATTGGCCATCAGCTGACAGTCGCGAGGGATATCATCCCTGTCCAGCGTACAATATTCGATTACAACAATGAGAATGATTGCAAAGGCAATCGCAAAGACGATAGTTACCACACACTGGTAGTAGATATCCAGGGGTCCCCTCAACTCGTTGAGCAAGCCGTAGAGAAAAGCCGCTACCTCGTCTTGCTTCTCGAGAGATGCCATTTTCGAGGATTTGTAAACGATGGCTTTCGAAAGTAGTGCACTGGTAATGTCTTGTGTGTTTCGTCGCAAAGGACCGAACGATTGTCGAATTTCTAGAGAATGTGTTTGTGCTTGACGAGTTATTGGCCATCGGTGTGGCCTTTAATATTTGAAAAACACCCGCTCAAGTGGTGCCAGATCACCAAAAAATGTGTCCTTTCTGCGGGCAGGGATCATTTTCCTGGATCCCGAACTCTTCAGTTAGTTCGCATTTTCTCAGATGGTGGTTGAGTGAAGCATGGTTGAAGAATGGGATTTGTGGTCATGGAGACCAAACCATACACTTGATCTTTACTCTGCTTCAAGCCACCTTTGTCATTTTCACGGACTTTGCCAAGAGGCGTTGAGCTTTCACTAACTAATTCAATCTACGGCTTTCGGTTGTTAGCTGAGCATCAAACTGACAGCAAACTGCGAGATCGACGGTTGAGCATTGAGCGGACACCAAAAGGTTTTCACGTTGGCTACCACACTCGCAATTTTACAAATGGGCACTTTGCAATTGATATTTTCCACTCGCCCAGGTTCACAGACTGAGTCATTCATTTGCATTCTCATTAGCCCACATCATCCTACCCTCTTCAGTCTTACCGATTTGGAGATGACGTCCATAGCGTCTCCAGCCCCTATAGTTATACCTTGCGCTTCCCATCGAGTTTGGCTCTAGCACAGGGGAACTAGATGGTTCAAAGCTGGTGCTAGTAGGCTAATAACTTAATTCACGTGATTCCTATAGCCATCGATTTGCTTTTCGGACGCGCAGGGGCGAAGAGACTTGGCTACAAAAGGAGGAAGACTCTCTGGAACTTCGAAATGCAAAAATGCAGCGAACATGGTCAGTACACACTGCAACCTTAACTGGAAGATTCGTGTCATAGATAATATCATAATAATGGAGAACACTTGAGAAATATCGTGAGATGTGTCTCAGACAAATCTCGATGGTAGCTGTGAGAAAATGAAATTCTGGAAAAACAAATCAAGGGCTAAGGAAACGGCGGTACAAAGCAGGTTACGACAGCAGTGCAGTGCTACGATGGAGAAATTTGGGAGTTTGACTTATCAAGCAGATGCTTCTCTGGGAGCCCGGGAGGAGAGGCGCTGGCTATAAAAGGTGGGCATGCTCCTGGGTTCTTGGAAGCCGGAATTGGTCACTCAGTATTTCGACGTCACGGCTCAAGGGACAGCGAAGTGATTCGGAAGATGTCTTACGAGTGGTAAGGAAAGCGTGGAGAATATCAAGTGTTTCAAAGTGAGGAAGTGTTCCTTCAAGGGGTGTCCAAGGGGGATAGGAGCAGAGAATTTCTACGACAGTAGTTCAATCTGGCGACGGTTAGATGTTAGGATTTCAGCTCGAAGGACGCTTTTTTCAATGCTTAGGCGGGAAGGGACTTGGCTGGTACCTAGGTATAAAAAGAGGAGAACATCCCAATAGTGCGAAGACCAGAAATCATCCGGAACTCAAGAAGACTAATGGATTTGACTTTTCGGACATCCGCAACGCAAATATGCGTAGTCGTTCAGAACCATGCTCTACTACGGTGGATATCACCAGCGACATCTCGTGCGTAATGATACCTAAGTAAACTCTAACAAACAGGGGCAAGCATTGCGAGGAATAGGGGTCGAGACATCAACTGACAGCAGTCGAGTCTTGCAACGATTCAACTTCGCGATTGCTAGGTCTTGAAAGACACTTCTTTCCAGGCTTATGTGCAGAGTCACGCTCTATAAAAACAGGCGAAGTTCCTCAGACTTTGAGAGTTCAGAGACAAAGTTTATCGAAATCGTGCTCAAGCAGCATCTTCGGAGACAACTTTTCTCAACCTTCTCAAATTAGGTACACGCAGCGGTATGCTTTGAGAAGGGCCAGAAGGCATGAACTACAAAGAAGTGCTTTCTAGACGGTGCAGAAATCTGGAAAAGTGGAACCGCCGGTAAGGTCTCTTCTCGGTAGTAGCGCAGGCCTGTGGGGGATGAAGCTTTAGACTACTTACTGCAAAGGAGATGTTCCAAGGGCTCCAGAACGAGGGGTTTTGGCTATAAAAGGAGGGCGAATCCCTTCGAATTTGAAAACCAAGGAATACAAAACAGTGGTGGACGGCTCGATGGATGGGTGGCTTCCTAGAGACTCTGTTTCCTAAGGCACCATTGAGGAATCAAGAAGCGAGATGCTGTCGTGTCTTTGGTGAGGAATGTGCCGCGTAACTCTCGTGCGCAATGGAAGATGTTGTCTGCAAATAGTAGTACACGTCAGGAATGAATGGCGATAGTCAATTTCCTGGGCAGCAGGGCAGTGCTGCGACAGAAAGATCACATATATCAGCCCGAGACGTACCTGAAGGCACATAACGCTTCTTTGAAGCTGGGAAATGAGCACTTGGCTATAAAAGGGGGCCAGTTCCTATGAATAATAAACCAGGAAACAATGCACAGGAGACGATCGAGCATTGCACTGGATTTCTGGAGACTTCGTTTTCCAACACATCATGAAGATGAAGAAATCTGAGCGTCATGGCAGTATCGTCTCGTTCGTAAAGGAAGTGACAGGAAGGGAATTTTTGCAACTGTTGTCAACAAAGTGCTATCTGGAAGGGTAGAGTTTGTGGGTTGGCAGCAGGAAGCTTCCTTTGGCAGCAGTATGAAGCTGTGACAAACAGATTCTGGATGGACGGTAGAGGATATCCACAAAGAGTAGCAGAGCATGATCCAACCTTGGGCTTTAGCATCAGATGAGTCGATTCCAACTTGGAAGTCTAGAAACAGGATGTATAAAGGGGCAGACAGGTCCGGACTAGAACTCCAAGTTGGAAGCGAGCAGAAACCGCGCTTCATGGGTCACTCCCCAGGTATCCAAGCCAGCGACTGTGCTTTCAACGTTTGAAATTTGCAGAGAGATAGTCAGAACACCAGGGAAGCGCCATGCAAATTGCAGGGAAGGTTCATGGAAATATGGTACATAAAAAGTGGCAGCTTACAAATAGGAGAGAATGGAGAACGACAATAGGCGCATGGTGTGGCAGCAAGCATAGTTCTCTCAGGATCAAAACTCCCGACTTAGCACATGATCACCAGATTTCTAAGACCCAAACGAGAGAAGAAATGTATAAAAGAAAAAGGAAGATCCAGTATGGATGTCTATCTCCGAAACATTCCATCTCACTCCCGTTTATTGGGCCGGTCTCCAAGTATCTAAATCGGCAAGTAAACGTACCTGGTTTTGAGATCAATGTACGAAGAAAAGGTGAGAACGATCATGTAAATTCGTGAGAATATAATACATGTCATGATTGAGAATGTGGCGTTCGCAAGAGGAAGGAATAGCAGGGCGGCGGTGGGAATCTCGAACGGTGGCAGCGCTGTTCTATGACAGACCGTAGGGCTTCAAATCGTGGGCCGAGACAAAGCGTAAGCGAGGAGGAAGATGTATAAAAAGGCAGATAGGTCCAGCTTGATTCTCCAAAGTTAATGGCTGTTTTCACAAATTCACATGGGTTAGTTTCTATGTGTCTGAACTAGCGACTCCAAGTTTACGGCTGTAAAGGGAAGGGTGAGGAATCCGGATACATCGCATTATTTGCGAGGAAATTGACCTGTCATCGCGACCTCATACGAAACATCGCTGCCCTGCTAGCAGGACACGTCGAGTGGTGGCAGAGAACTTACCTCGACAGCAGTGCAGCTCTGCGGCGACCAGACGTTTGTTTTTGGCGTGGGTTGTCCAAGGCGAGGAACAGATTTTGATTACTATAAAAGGACAGGCGGCTCTAGACTAGACCTCAAAGGTAGAAATACCCAGAACAGAGTTGAGGGACTTCCGGATGTCTAAGCTAGCGACCAAAATTTCGAATTATTCAAAAATCAGAATCAAAAGAAATCCAAGAAGCACCGTGTGATTCGAATCTAGAAACCTCGAAGGTCGCTCGCATACCTAAGAATGTGCTGTTGGGAGGTGTAAGAAGGATAGGGGTGACGATGTAGGGAATCATCGACAGCAGGTAGCAGATACTTTTGTGACTACTAGAGCTCCGATTCCGGCATGGAATGTTCTAGACGACGAACAGAGTTTGACTGTTATAAAATGACAGGCAGCTCTAGACTAGACCTCAAAGTTCGAAGTGTAATACAACAGCGTTCATTGGAGGAATTCCCGGATGTCTAAGCCAGGAAATTAAACGTCGAATAATTGAAAATCCATAATCAAGAGGACCCGAGGTGCATGGCGTGATTCGCATATTTCTGCGCCTCTTACATGAGAAAGGGCTTTTTTTTGGAAGACGGAAGCATGAAGGAGGTGACGGTGGTGACAAGCATTGACGGCAGGCAACATATGCTTAAGGTTGGCGATTGGAGCCCGAATTCGGCATTCAAAAAGTCTAGACGAGCTGAGGGGATTCATTACTATAAAAAGGCAGACAGGCCTAGACCAGATCTCCAAGCTTACACATTGCACGAAATTCTGACACTGCACGAAATCAACTGGTAGGGTCAGTCTCCAAGTGTTCAGGGCAGTATTTCAATATCGAACCTTCGAAGAAGACAAAGAAGAAATCTAAGAACCATCATGTGCCTCGTCCGTTTCCCAAAAATCTGGGCATGAGAAATTCTTTGGAATGATGGAAGCAAGATAGAGGTGGCATTGATGGCAAAAACCGACAGCAGGCATCAAATGCTTTGGTTATCAGAGCTCAGATTCTAGCTAGGAATGCCTAGACGAGGCAAGGGGGTTCTATTACTATAAAAGAGCAGATGGGTCCCAATTTAATCTCCTAGTCTAATGCCCTGAGAGCAACACGCAAGATCCATCTCAACATTTGGTCATCCTCCAGGCGTTCAAGCCAGAAATTCAACGTCGACGCTTCGATGAACATAGAGAAGATACCTGAGAAGCATCGTATGAATCATGCCTATCTTGAAAGTCTCATGAAAGAGTCAGTTCTTTGGAATGACGGAAGAAAGGTAAAGGTGATGGTGATGTGAATCATCAACAGCAGATAGCAGTCCGATATCATAACGCTTCAATCGCCGACTCCGGCTCAAAAAGACATCTAAAGGAGGAACAGCGGTCTATAAAAGGACGAGCAGCTCCATACTAGACCTCAAAGTGAGATCGTCCGCAACGCAGACAACATTCAACAGCAATTGTGACGCTCACACTTGGTTTTTAGGTATATCTGGTTGAGTCAGGAACTAGGAAAATGAAGAACAAACTTAGAGTTGAGAGGTATCGTGTGATATTCGTGACTAGTTTGGGAACCACGAGCGTAAGAAAGCGCTTTTTCGAAGCAGCAGGAGGATTGAATGACAGTAATAGCAACGGTCGGCAGCAAGCAAGGTGACCCTGTGATGATTCGAGCTTTGGGTTCGGTTCGAAAAGAGACCTGGGGGAGAAGGAGAGGGCTATAAAAGGACAGGCAGGCCCAGACTAAATCTCCAATAAACACAGCTTCAGAACAAAGCGCATCGAATGTGTGATGTGTCATTAATATGACTTCGCCTAAGCCAGCGAGAAGATACTGCGTGATTCATTCATCAAGTGCTAGGAAATTCTCTTGCGTGGCGACGTGGACACGGGAGAATTCAGTCTAAGATTTCGAGGAAAAAAAGAAAATGGTGACGGTGGTAGGGAATTCTACCGACAGCAGCATTGTTATGTGACAGAATAGAGTGTGAAATTTCGGTGCAGAACAGGGTCTAGACGAGGAACAGAGATCTATAAAAGGGTGGGCTGGTCCACATTGGATCTCCAAGTCTGAAACGCTTGGTCGATTCCATCGACGTGTCTAAGCCAGCGACTACTGAAACAATGATCCTTGAAGAGCGAATGTAGAAGCTCTGAGCTCTGAGAGGCTTCTGTGTTCCGTACACACGTGTCCAGAAAGTCTCATGTGTAAGAACATGCCAGGTGGGAGGGGTAGGAATGTGGAAATGACAGCAGAGAAGATGAGCGGCGGCAGCCAGGCAGTTTCATGTTGTGATGGTCAAACTTCTCCTTTCTGCTTTAGATTAGTCACGAGGCGGTCTAGATGAGAGAAGGAGTACTATAAAAAGGCAGACAATTCCGTACCACATGGATCTTCAGCAACAAACTCCGGGAGACAAATTGGGAATGGGTCAGTGTCTATGTGACTAAGCCAGCGAAGGATCCCGCGATTTGAAAATCAGGTGGCAAAGAGAGGTCTCGTATGTGCCGACACGTGTGAGACAATGCTGCTGAGAAGAAGCAGGAAATTGAGAATAGTATGGTGGTAGAGGTCTCCATCAACAGTAGCGTAGTATTGCGACAGTTGGACTTGATTTCTGGCTCCAGGTGAGGTGGATGTGAGGAAGATGGCTCTATAAAATGACAGCCAGTCCCACACCAGATCTCCAAGTTTTTGATATGGGAAGCGAGTAACCGATCGGGCGACCCAGCGACTACAGCATGATCCTTACAGACACAATGTAAGAAGATATGCAAGGAGCATTGCCATTGTACGAGCGAAATAAATCCTAGAAATGAAAAACTCATGCCTGACTCCTGAGAAAGTGCTTCTTCTTTGGAACAGCAGGAATACGGTGATGACGGTAGAGAAATCGAATGGTGGCAGGTCAGGAAATGTAATGCTGTGAGTCTTGACCTTCAGATGCAATTTCGCTTGAGACCGAGTCACGAGGTCTAGATGTGAGAGGGAGTATTATATGGTTTTAGTCGTCACATGCGGAGAGAACGAGGAGGTGATTAAAGATTAATTGTATTGCGGGGCATAGCTCGCGGAGCTGGCTATTTTAGTTTCAAAAAAGCTTTTAAACAAGGCCTATATAGCTGGCGGTATATAATTGTTGCGGCTAGCGATTTTTGGGTTAAAATAGCTAGCTATAACCGGCTAAAACTATATAATTAAATTAAAATTATATAGAATAAAAAAAGGAAAATTAAAAGCTATAGCTAATTGCGATTTTTGCTTTAAAATTTTTAAAATTTTAAAACTGGTATTATAAAGATTTTTTATGGTTTGGTAAAATTACGGCCTTATATTATTAGCTAAATGGATTTTGGCTATTGGCCCTAAAGCTTTATTAAATTATATAATACAAATTAGCTATTCTTTTACTATATATTAATATTATATATAGTTTTAATTATTATATATAGAAAAAATGAAAACATAATTAAAAAATAATTATATTGCAAAATATAGCTAATAAAGCTGGCTATTTTAGTTTTAAAAAAGCTTTTAAATAAAGCCTATATAGCCGGCGATATATAATTATTACGGCCAGTAATTTTTAAATTAAAATAGCTAGCTATAATTGGCCAAATTCAAATAAAGCATTAAAGGCTATATTTAAAAAAAAGGAATTAGTCGGTGAAAATAATTGGTTTTACCTTATTAATTTAAAAAAACAAAAAGCAATTTATAAAAAAATAAAGGCTTAGCTAAAACCTTAACTTTAAATTATATTTATAATAGCGCTTTATTGCATTAAAGCTTTAGCGGCCTATATATTAAATTTTAAGCTTTGGTATATTTATATTAGCTGCAAAAAAAGCAGCATTTTAATAAATATTATAATTGGTAAATGTTTTTAATTAGAAATACCGAAAAAACGGAAATGGCTTTTAATTATAAAAATATAGCAATTGCAATTATAGATTTTAATAAAGTAATGGAAAAATAATATATAAGAAAGCTGGAAATTAAATAAAAAAACGGCGCAAAAAGCGGCGATTAAGCAAATTTTAATACCAATTGCTGCAAAAATTACGTTAATTTTTTAGTATTTTTTATTGGCCTTGCTATTAAAAAAACATAAAAACAGCATATTTATTATCGTTCATAAATATTATATACCGGCGCTATAATTTTTATTTTCAAATTTTTATTAGTTTTTGGTATAAAATTATTTTTTAATTATTAATTCATTAATTTTAAATATTTTCGCTTAGCCTATTTTAAATATAGTATTATTTATAAATTTATTAAGCTATAATAGTAAAAACTGGATTAGGAAATTAATTAATATTAAGGCGAAATCAATTATAATTAGCAATATATTAAATTTTCAATTAAAGGCTTTATTTTTCTTTTAATTGCTTTGCAGGCGGCAAATTTTTTATATAATAAGCTTAATTAGCGGGGATAAAAAAGCTAAATTATTTTAAAAACGGATAATATAAATATATTTAATTGCTAAAATAGCTATTTAGAAAAAAATTAAAATTAAATAATTTGTTTTTTTTATTTAAAACCGCCTATTTTATAAAAGGAAATTTATTTTATAAATAATATAAAAATAGCTAAATAAGTTTTAAAGTCTTTTATAATATAAAAGTGTTTTTAAAAGCGCTAATAATTTTAATATTTTTTAAAAATATTAATAGCTAAGCTATAAAAAAGAATAAGCGCGAAAGCTTAAAAAAACAATGTTTTTATATTATATTAATAATTGCCAATAATTATATAAATTTATTAATAAAAGCATTAATTAATAATAGCTATATAATTAAATTTTAATAAAGCGTTTATTAAGCCGTTAAAAAAGCCGGTTAAATAAATAAATTTTAATTTAATATTTAGAAAGCTTATTAAAATTAGCAATTAATATAATATTAAATACTAATTAGCTTTTTTTAAAATATGCTTTAATAAGTTATATTACGCTATAAAATTATTCATATAAATCATAATAATAATTTTTTATTAATTAGCGTTTTGAATTTAAAATACCATTAAAATTGCTCAGATGTTAAAAAATGTTAATATTTAATAATTGTTTTTAAATTGCCGGGGCAATAATAAATTGCAAAAATATATAGGATTTAAAAAAATATTGCGTAACTTTTTTAGCGGCATTTAAAAAAAATTATTAATAAAAAAAGGGCCAAGGCTGGCGCTAAAAGCGTTGCTAAAAAATAAATTTTTATGCAATTTTTATTATTAAAAACTTTGGTATTATTAAATTTAGAAAATAATTTTAGCTATTAAAATAAATTGTCTTTAATATTTTTTAAAATATAATAGCAAATATTAGCTGGTTTTTTATTTGGAAAAAACGCAATAAATATTTAAAATTTCCAATAATAAAAATAGCCAATATTAAAGGCAAGGGCGCAAAAAAAAACAATTCCTAATTAAAATTTTTATATTATATTATATAATTAAGTTTTTAGCTATAATAGCGAAAGCGAATTCCAATATTTAATATTGCTTTAGCAAAAGAATTAAAAAAATTATAATTATAATATTTATTATTAATTTTAAAATTTTAAATAAAACTTTTTTATTGTTTTTTTTAATATTTTATTAAATATCCAATATTATATAAAGCATAATATAATTTTTCTTTTATTTAAAAAAATAAAAGATAAAAAATAAAAATAAAATATTATTATTTAAATAATAAAAAGCGGTAAGGCCGGGAAGCTATAATTTAAAAATTTATTTTCAAGTTTTTGCAAATAAACTAAAAATAAATAACGCGGTGGTAAAGCTAAAGGGAAAAATTATTTTAATATATATATATATTTTCTATATAAAGCCAAAAAGCCATTAATAAAAAAAGGCTATTCAAATTATGCAAAAGGCATTTTTTATATTTTGTTTAATTAATATATAGCTATATTCTACTTTAATTATTTTTTTTATTTTTTTTAAAAAGTAATATAAAAGAATATATCAATTTTTTAATAATATAATAATCAATTAAAAAAGTTTTGGGAAAAAAATAATAATAAATTGATTTTTAGCTATTTACGCTTTAAAATCCTTTAAATACTAAGCTTAATAAAAAAAAATAGATTTGGTAATATTCTTTTAATTTAGCCAAGGGCTAAATTTGTCTGACCAGCTGCAGCAAGAGCCTTAGGCACCCATGGGTGACCATTGTGGCCCGTGCCCACGCAATTGGCGCAGCGCTGTCGCTAGCGCCAAGAGTCGGAAATGGCTTTAAAAAAAAGCGGCAGAAAGCTAGCTTTTTTTTCAAAATACAATTAAAAAGCATATTAATAATTCCCAAATTGCATATGCAATTTTTTTAATTATTTATTTTTAATAAATTAATATTAATTAGCGTTTTTTTTAATTAAAGGCAGTAAATTTGCAAGATTATTAAAAAAAGAAATGCCTTTAATTGCGCAATATATTAATTGGCTTTTTTAAAAAAACGCAAGGCTTTAAAATTTTATAAGCTTTAATAATAAATAATTAAAATATAAAGCCAGTTTTTATTTATTTTCCTTAAGCGCCGTATTTTATTATAGCTGTTTAATGGCTTTAAAATACAACATTTTTATATTTTTGTATTTTTTAGCTATACAATAATAATAGATTGCGCTTTGTTTCTCGCAGTTTTATTTTGAAAGCTTTAGTCCAGTTTAAATTAAATTATATTTAAACTTGATTTATTTAAATTTGTATTCTTTATCCAAATTTAATTTATTTAAATTTATATTTCTTATTTAGATTTGTATTTTTTAAATTTATTTCAGTTTTAAGCTTTTATTAAGCAAAAGTTTAAAACAAGTCCAGCGCCTTTATTTGGTATTTAAAAAATTTATAGCCAATTAATATATATATATATATTTTAAAACAAATTATTTTATAGCGCTTTATTAATTTAATTTATGCAATTAGCTGCTTTAAATTCTATAATTATACCGTTAAAAAATATTATATTTAGATTTTTAGATTTTTAAAATCAAACGAAAGTCTATTAAAGGCTATAATTTAAAAAGAATTAATTTGGATAATTTAAAAATACATATTAGCCCTATATTAAATACTATATTTTTAAATTGGTATAAAATTGTAAATATTATATTAAAACAAGTTTAAAAAATAAGTTTTTAATATATTTGAACTGGTAAATGCTAAGGTCCGTTAAAAGCTTAAGAGAGTTTTTATGCAAAATGGCATTTTTATAAACAATATTAAAAAAGAAAGAAAAAGCCTATGTTTTTATTTAATTTGGCAGTAAAGAATAATAAATCCTAATTGATATAATCAATTAATTTATTGAAGAGAAAACGAGTAAAGGAAATTTCCCCGCAGGCCCAATATATTTTTAATATTATTTATAAAGGCATTTATAGCAATTTTTCGGATTTTTCTTTTCAAAGAAAAAAGGTTTAAATTTAAAATATTTTAATGGCCAATTTTCTTTTAGCCAAGATTTTTAATAAATTTTTAAAAGAAATGGAAATAATTAAGAAATCAATTAAAAATCCCATATTTTGGAAATAGTTTTATATTTAATTTAAATCGTTCGCCAAACCAGTTTTAGAAAATGCTTTATATTCAGAAAATATATTAGGATTTTTAAGGATTTTTTATAAAGCCATTTTTAATTATAAAATATTTTCTATACTTTGCTATTTTTTTCCGAAATTTAAATATTATTTCTAAAAATGCTATATATTATTTTTCTTTTTTTTTGGCCCTTTATTAATGCAATAAAATAAAAGCCTAGTTTTATTAGATTTTGGCAGGAATAAGAAAAGTAATTATAAGGCCAGAAAAAAATTATAAATATTGGCAAGGTATATTAGGAAAAAAACTATTATAGCGGTAAATTATTTAATATTTTAAATGCCAATTTTTAAAGGCTTTATAATATATATAATAAAGCTGGTATTGTAAAAATTAATTATATTATGGTTTATTTATATATATTAATTGGCAAAGCCAAAAAATATTGTAATTATTTTTTGGTATGCAAGAAATTTATATTTAATAAAATAGTTAAACTTATTAAAATGAAATTTAAAATCAAAGCCAATAAAATAAAATACTGGAATTTATAGGCAAATATTAGCTTTTGCAAAATTATTGCTAATAATCCAGGCAAATCCAAAATGGAATGCCTGAATTCAATGCTAAATAATTTTTAGAAAATTCAGTCCAATTTTGATTTTAAATATTAATTGGATAAAGCCATTAAAAATTAGCTTTATAAAGGCATTTAAAAAAAATTTAAACTATAAATATGTTTTATTAAATTTACAGCCAAATTATAAAAATTTGGCATTTCAAATTTATTTTGCCATTTTTAATAGAATAAAAATTAATAGTTTTTTTTGCAAATTAATTTAACATTTATATTTATTTTAAAGTATGCAATTATGGTTTAAAGACTTTTAGCTATTTGTTTTATAATATAGCTTTTTTATTTTTATTTTAATATTTTCAAAATAATAATACAATTAATAAGGAGCTAAATTATTTAAATATAATTTTGATAAATTAGTTTTATATTTACTATATTAATAAAAAGATATATAGTAAAAAATATAATGGCAAATTTAAAAAGGATTTTTAAAAAAAGCTGTGCTATATTTATAATAAGCCAGATTATATTTTTATTAAATATTTTAAAAATAAATAAAATAAATATTGGAAAAAATGGAAAAAGTCAAAGGACAAAAGAAAAAAGCCTTTAAATAAAAGGCATTATTATATTTTTTGGGTAAAATTAAAACTGCTAAATTATAGAAGGATAATTTTATTTTAGTTTATTTTAATAATTAATAATTAGCAAAAGATATTATATTTTATTAAAATTATACCATTTTTCTAAAGCATTTAATTATTTAATTTAAAAAATAAGAAAAGCTTTTATTCGAATTTTGATTTGGATTTTGATTTAGATTCGGATTTAGATTTTTATTTACCATATTTATTTATAATTGGCATTGGTATTTTAAATGATTAAGCTATTATAGATTTTTTGCAAATATATAAATGGTTTATTTATTAATCAAAAAATCCCTATTTATTTTGTTTTATTTACAAAAATCCTATTTTTATAATAAATTTTATTATTATTTATAGCTGCTATAGTAAAGGACATTTTTAAAGCATATTTTCAAATAGCGGTATTGCAAAAATATTATTTAATGGCATTAATTAATTTAAGGCTTTTTAAGCAATTACGCTTAATTTAAAACTTAAACCTATTTTTAAAAGCATTTTTGGTATTTATTTTGAAAATAATAGCCCTAATGAACTATTAGGTATAGCTGATATTTAAATACTATTTGGAATAATTTCTTTTATTATAATGGATAATAATATCCTTATGCTTTTTTTTATATATAATATAAAATAAATAGGTATTTATTATAATAATGTAAAAAATACTATGATTTAAAAAGATTTCAAAATGGCCATATTTATTAAATAGGGCTATTTGTGATTTTTATTTATTTTAGCTAAATCTAATAAAAGAAAAAAGCGATCAGGCATTTAATAAAAATTAAATTAAGGAAAATCTATAAGAATTGGGGCTATGCCATTAGAAGAAAAATATAAAAAAAAATATTTAATACAAATAAATTTTTTAAAATAAAAGCTTTGGAATAGATTCTTAAATATTGCTATTAATATTAAATTTATAGCAAATTTTTAACATATTTTAAATTTAATATTGGCAAAAAATTTAAATTTAATACTAAAATTTTAATAAATATTTTTTAATAAAAAGGCTATTATATTATTTATATTATAAATATAGCTATTGAATTTTAGGCAGCAAAAAGTATATTATTCCAATATATAAAAATGGTTTGGTAAGCTATTAAATTATATTGGATTAATATTTATTTAGGCCTATTTAAGTTTTTAATCATAAATGCCAATACAGAGTTTATTAGCAAGAAATTTTAAGCCTAAGCTGCTTTTAAAGAAATTTAAATAAGAATTATATTGGTGGAAGCCTATTAAAATATTGGACGAAATAAATGCCATTATACAATTTTTAAAAAAGCCATTAAAATTATTTTTAATAATTTGCTAAATATCCCAATTAAAATGATATTGCAAATGGCAATTCAGGCTATAAATAATATAGCCGAACTAAATAGTTTGATTTTTATTTTTTTGGTATTTGGTGCTGATTTAAAGTTTATTTATAAATTAATACTATTTCTTTTAATAACTAAATAAGTAAAAAGCATTAAAAAAATATTTTAAAAAAGTAGTAGCTAGCGCTTTAATAATAAAAAATATTTTAAATATTTTAAATATTATAAATCTGGGAATTAAATTAACTATTTTTATATATAAAAGAAATAAAAAATAAAACAGGCTTTATAAAATTAAGAAAAATAAGAATTAAATTATAATAATGGAAATTGATAAATAAAATATGGATTTTAAATTTATTTATATTAAGCCATAGTATATGGATTGGAATGCTTTTTATAATTCACTTTTAGACTGGTTTGCGCCTATAGCGCCCAATGGGCCAATTTTTAATTTATTAATTGCAATGCCAAATACCTTAAAATAAGCAGCTGTAAATATTTTACTATTTATTTTACCAATTATGCTATAATTAAAGGCATTATTTAAATTATAATCTAAATTATTAATTATATAGCCAAATTATTTTTAAATTTAATTAGATTTTCAATTAGAATTAGAATTTAAATTTAAATTAATTTTTTTTAGCATTTGTTTTTAAAAAAAATAGCCTGCCAAGCCCAAAGGTATTTAAAAATTAAAAAGACTATAGGGAAGAGTAAGGATTTTAAAACCAATGAATAATAAATTGAATGCCTAAGAATTTCTGGCTAAAATCTTTAAATATAATTTAAAGTTAAAATCAGGCTTAAAAAAATAAATATATATTTTTGTATTGCAAAAAATAATTTTAAACTTTGATGGTATTTCTTTATTTTTTAAAAAAACTTAATATACAGCTATGTTTACAATTAAAAAAAAGGCAAGATTATTATTAAAGGCAAGCTATTTAAATTTATAGCCGGGAATAAATATTTAAAATAAAAATGGTTAAGAAAGTCAAAGGCAAAGCTATATTTATATTATATAAGAAATTCAAATTAATGGTATAAAAATATAATAATACTAGTAAGCAATTTATTTTATTTTAATTTTTAATAATTTAATATTATACTTAAAGAATTCTTATTTGCTTAGCATCCATTTTTATTTTTGTATATATATATAGCTATTCTTTTTAAAGAATATTATATAAGCATATTTATATTTTCAAAATAAATTATATAAAAATTTTTATTATTATTTGCTTAAAAAAATAAAGAACAAATTTTCTTTTGGTATTATTATTTATTTTTTAAAGCTATTTTATAGCTTAGCTAAAGCCGGTTTTTATTAATTTATTATTTATTTAAGACATTATATGAAAAATCTCTATATAAAAATATTTATATTTAATTTTTATTTTATAATTTTTGATTCAGATTTTGAAATTCAAATTTGCAAGCAATAATAGCATTTTAAATAAATAATAGTTTAATTTTAGCCATTTAAAAGTGATTAAATCTGGAAAAACAAAACCTTTAAAATATTAAATTTAAGGCCAAGCCCAAAATTAAATTAATAAAAAATATTCTTTTAATATTTACTGGCTGTATTTTAATGTTTTTGAAAAAAGTTATAATTCTTAAATAAAAAAGGTAAAAAAACAAAATCAATTTTGTAAATTTTATAGCTTTTAATATAAAAGCCTATTATATTTAAAAAAGAGCTAGGGCAATTTACCCGTTTTTAATATATTAGCCAAAATTAATTTTTAATTTTTAATTGGAACTTAATATTAAAATCCTATTAAATAAAATGCAAAAACTTTAAATAAAAAACTATAATAAATAATGGATAATTTTAATTGGAAATTTATTTATATTTTCCTGGACCTTTGTACAATTAAGCTGTTTATTTTAATAAACGGATTATTTGCTAATAATAAAAATTTGTTTTTCTAATTGGGTTATTTAATTATTTTAGCAAATAAATTCTTGGATATTTTAGCGGTTATATTTAAATTTAAAGGCAATATTTTCTATTAAAATAATATTAAATTAAAAACAATTACCAAAAGTATTTTAGCTTTTAAAATTTTAATTATAATACTAAGCACTAATATAGCAATTTTAATTAGCTTTATCTTTAATTTAATTATCCTTTAATTAAATATACCTAATATATTTATTATTATTTATACGGATAGCTATAGCTTTTATAAATATTTAATGAAGCTAAAAACCATTATAAAAAAGCGCTTAATAATAAATATTTTATATTTAAAGTAAAGCTATAAAAAAATTAAAGAAATTAAAAAAATTAATAGCAAGAATATCACACGGGGCCGAGGAGGGCGCCTTGCGGGCACCCTATAAGGCACGTGTATTAAAGGTACGTAAAAGGTAAGCGTTATTATTAAAAACGCTAAGCAAGGCTTTTAATATATAATATTTAAATGCGATTATTTTTATTTAAAAAAGGCAGCGGCTATTTTTTATAGCAAAAAAATATGTATAATATACCTTATTTACTAATTTGTTTTTAATTATTATAATAAAATAGCCGCTTTTATTTTAAAAAATAATAATTTAGCAAAATAATAACCATTTAATTAAATAGCTGTAAATTTATTATCAATCATAATATATTAAATTTTATTAAAAGCTTTAAAAGCTATCTTTTTTCAATTTTAAAGCGGCCCAATTTTAGTAATATTATTAATGCAATTTTTATATTAAATTAAAAAGCTGTATTAAATAATAATAAAAATAATAACACATTTATTAATAATATTGCTATTAATATTGGCGATTAAAAATAATTTAATATTTTTTTATTTAAAATTAAAAACTATTTAATAGCCTTTTCTTGCCAAACAGCTAATTTATTAATATAAATTAGCCTAAACAAGCTTAAAATTAAAACGCCCTAGCCAAAAATATAAATATACCGCATAAAAGCAAAATCAATTAAATTTTTGCTTTTGCTTTTATTTTCGCTTTTATTTTTAATTTAATTTAAAATTAAGCCAATTTCAACTTTAATAATTTTATAACCATTTAATAAATTATTCAAAAATTTAAAACTAAAAAGAAAATTACGGAATTATAAGCCAAAATTATAATTCTTATTTATAAATATAGCCTGTTTAATTTAAATTCCAATAATAAATAATCAATTGCTAAAAGGTTTTATATGCTTAAAAATCCCTGTATATTGAGTATTAAGTTATATCATATATGCAATATATATAAATATTATAAATAATTTGATTATTTATAAAATTAATTTAATACGCAATTTTAATTTTTTAAAAAATAATATAATTTATATTTATTGCGCTTTAATTATATTTAAAACCTATATATATATATTATATAATATTATTATTAAATAAATTATAAATTAAGAATTTTTTTATAAAAAAAAACTTAATATTAAATACAATAAATATAAAGCAGCAATATATATTATATATATTAAATTGATTTGCCAAAAAGGCTTAAACAAATATACAATTAAAAACTTTTATTGCAAAATAAAAGTTTTGCTTTCTTATATAAAAAATATGCGTTTTATATTTTTAAATAACCAATTTATTTTTAAGCTTTATAATAATATTAAATATGATTTTATTTTTTAATAAAGCAATTAATTATAAATTAATATATAATATATATTTAATATAGTTAAAAATATTAAATATAAAAATAAGCCCAATTTCTACTTTAAAGCTAAAAATATATTTAATATAAATAATTTAAAAAAGCATTATAACAATTACAATAAATTATAAAATTTATGCAATAATTTAAATAATAATTTAATAATTTAATACCAGCCCAATTGCAAAAGCGAAAAAAACGGTTATTATTAAAGAAAAGCTAATAGAATAATTAAAATTAATGCCGGTTTGTTTTTATACCTTAATTATAATTGTAATAATTATAGCCTATTTAATTGTATTTATAAAAAAAGAAATTGCTAAAAATCTAAGTATAAAGCCTATAAATATAAATAGCCCGGCAATAAAATATATATTTTAAATAGCAATAATTTTAATGGCTATAAAAAAGGCCAATTATATAAAAATGGCTTGAATTATAGCCAAAATTATAATGGTTATAATTAAAATAAATATAATTAAAATTCCTTTATAAAAATTGCAAATAAAACCCCTAATTTTATAAATTATAAATATAAATATAATAATTAAAAAGAATGCTAATAATTAATTATTTAATTGCAATTAATATTTAAAATATAATTTCCGCTTTCGCTTTTATTATTAATAAATTAAATAAAACTTTTATATTATTAATATTTATAAAAAAAATATATATATATATAATATTTATAAATTCGCTTTTTCAATAAAATTAAAATTAAAATTAAATGATATTATAAAAACTTTATTAAATTTTTTAATAATAAAAATAATATAAAAAACCAAAGTATTAAAATATATAAACTTTTTATATAATTATATAATTTGCTTTTAAATATATTTTAGCTTAAAAGAATAAATAATAAATACTATAATCAAGCTAAGGCCAATTTTATTTATAAATATTAAATCTAATATAAAATTATTGCTTAAAATAAGCTAAATAAATTAAAAACGCTAGGCGCAATAATTTGAATTTTAAATATAATAAATAAAAGATTGTTATATATGAAATATTTCATATATAAAAGCTAAAAATATAATATTAAATTATATAAAATAGCATTTAATAAAATAAATAAAAAGCTATTTTTTATAAAAAACACCGCAAATTTAAATAAAAACCTTATTATATATATATTAGGCAAAATACCAAAATTTTAATAAAATAAAATTAGATTTTAATATAATTCCAAGGCCGTAAATTACCAAATATTAAAAATAACCGCAAAAGATATATAGCAAAGCCAAAATTAAAGCCAAAATAAAAAATAAAAAATAAAAATATTAAAAAGTTTAAGCTATTTTAATAATATTTTAATGCAATAAAAGCTGCTATATTATTTATATATTTTAACTAAAATTATATTATAAAAATTAGAATAAATTTATTTCACCAATTTATTTATAAATTATTTAAAAAGCAGCTAATTATATTAAAGAAAATTTAATAATATACTAATAAAAGGCTAAATTTATGAATTAAAAAGCCTAATAAAAGCTTTCATATTATTTATATTTAAAAAAGGATTACGCTTATATATTAATTATGAAAAATTAAATAATATTATTATTAAAAGTTGCTATTTATTTATTTTAATTAATAAATTTTTAGCTAAATTAAAAAGAAATTACCAAGCTGGATTTTAAAAATATATATTATAAAATTTGCATATAAAAGAATAGCATTTTATATAAAATATTGGGTAATATTATTTAAAATAATAAATACGCCAGCTATATCTTAAGCCTATATAAATATAGCGTTTAAAAAAATTATAATAATTTATTTTAATAATATTTTAATTTGTTTAAAAAATTCTAGCAAATATAATAAATATATAAAAGCCATATTTAAAAAAGATATAAAAATATTCTTTTTATAAAAGAAAAATGCAAATTTAAAATAAATAAAATTTTATTTTTAAAGTTTATAAAGAAAAACACAATATATATATGAAGCCCGAAAAAATACATATTATTTAAAAATAGCCTATACCAATTATATATATAAAATTATAATTATTTTTAAAATAAGCCAATTTTTACAAGCAATTTATTTTAAAATATAATAGAATTATATTGCCTATAATTAATTTGCTTATTAACAATATAAATAATAATAATAGAAACTTATTTAAATAGCCTTTAAAAGCGCAAAAGGCTTTTTAGCGCATTAAAAACGCATTTGTAAATAAGATAATATTATAATATTTTAATTTTATAAAATATTTTCAAACTATATATAATATTTTCAAATTCTTAATATCGGAAATTTTAAAGCAATTTAAAAATTTAGAAATTTAATATAATATTATTAATATTTAATAGTTTTTTAATTTTATAAATTAATTAATATAAAATTAATATATTAAACGCATAACATTAAATTACTGGTAATTATAAAATCCTTTTAGTATTTAAAGCAATATATTAAAAATATATATTATAAAATTTAAATCCTTTTAAATTATAATAATTTGGGCTATGTTATAAATATAAAGAAATTTAATAAATATTAAGCAAAATAGGCTATAAAATTAAAATCTTATAATTTTAATATTAAATTTATTACAAAAATTAAAACCCCTGCTAATTTTTTATTTTATAAGCCAAATTATAAAAAGATAATAAAAAATACTTGAATAAAAACATTTTTTTACCAATATTATAATAAAAACTTTGCTATTTATTTAATTATACGCTAAATATATAATTTTTTAAAAATATAGCTATTTTTGCAAATATAGCAATTGCATTTTAATTAAAATTATTAAATCGGAAAATTAATATTATATATTTTATTTATATATTATAAATACAAATTTTTAAGCAGAAAAATTCATTTTATTTAAATTATAAAAATCTAAAAGCCGGAATAATTAAAATCAATTTTATAATTATTTTTAAAGCTTTAAAAAAATAGAAAGCCAATTTATATTATATAAAAATAAATAATAGCAATTTAAAAATAATATATTATATTAAAAAAAACTCATATATTTTTGCGGCAAAAATATTGCGCAATAAACTTTTATATATTTATTATAATATTAAATTAGCAATCCATTTTAAAATAAACCAAATATTAATATTAATTTATTATAAATATTATTAGCCAAATATAAAAGCAAAAATATAAAATTATATATATAATTATTATATTTGCTAATAAAATAAAATTTCGCTAATACATATTTTATAATTAGCTATAGCTTTTGCCTTTAATAAATAAGCTATCAATATATTTATTTTATAAAAAGTTGCAAAATTATTATATTTAATTATAGCTTTATATTTATTAATATATTATAAAAAACCTTTTATTATAAATTTCGTATAATACGCAAATATAATACCTTATTTTACCTTTAAATAAATAAGCAAATAAAATAAATAAACCAGATTTTAAAAGCTTATATATAATCCTATTATAATAATAAAAAAATAAATTAAACAATTTAATTAATTATAATAAAATTTGCTTATAATAACGCAAAGCAAAAAATATTAAAAAAAACTTTTTATAATATATAATTTTCTTATGCAATTTATAAAAATTAAAATATTTAATAAAAAAAACATATAATACAGCAAATATATATTATTGTAAAAATTAAAAAAATGCTATTGATAAATATATAAAATAATGTGCAAAAAAAGCATAAAATTTCAAATTTTAATAAAAAAAAATTGGGTTTTTTTATTTATAAAACAATATACTTTAAAGCCGGAAAGCTAGCAAAAACATATATAAGCCCTTTTCCTATTATTAAAAAAATAAAAGCCCAAATTTACCGCCTAAAATTCCCATTTAAATTTTAATTAAAAAAATTGCACAATACTTTTTATATTAATTTTTTAAAATTTGCTAAAATACCCCAAGATAATATATATAAATTATACTTTGAAAATTTTAAAATCGAAAAAATAACCAAAAATAAAAAATGGAAAGAATTATAATATATATTAAAAAAATAGCTTATATTTTATCTACGCTAAAAAGGCTAAAGCCGAAATTAAAATTAAATATTAGCTTTAAAAAAGCTTAAAAATATTTTAATAATTTTAAGCAAATTTAAAAAAAACACCAAAATTAGATCATAATAATTAAAACAAAAAAAACGCAAGCTTTAAAAACAAATACTAAACAGCCAGCTCCAGCTTTATATTTAAATAAAAATGCCCAATTATATATAATAGCAAGCAAAAGCAAAAATAACAATATTTAAAATATAAAAATATAAATTTGATTATTTTTTTATATTTTTTTATATTGGAATTAAATTGAAAAATTGAAAATTAAATAACAAATTTAATTTAATTAAAAACTATAAAATATATAATTAAAAACTATACATTTTATATATTAAAATAATTTAATTAAAAAACAATTATTATATAAAAATACATCCAGCTAGCAAAATTAAAAAAATTATAATATTTTTAAATAAAGGTAGCTATTAATTATAATTTATATATATTAAATTTATAATTCATATATTTTATATTATATTGCCAAAAGCCCGATTTTTCTTTATATTGAATAAAATATTATTAAAAAAAAATTAAAAAAAATTAATTTATATCTTAATTAAATATATATAAAAGAAATAAAAAAATATTAGATAATACCAAATATTAATTGCTATATATATTAAAATATAAATTTCAAAAATAATTTTAATTAAAGCAATTATCGCATTTTTAATATTTTTAAAAATACTGCGTATTTTATAGTTTAAAAAAAATATAAATTTCAAAGCATAAAAAAATCCCGGCAATTGTTATATTATTTTTTGATTGGATTAATGTTTTATTATAATTAATGTATTAATTTTTTAAAAAAGCATAAATTTTAATATAATAATAATAATAAAATATATAAGCATTATAAGCTATATTAAATAAAAAGATTTAAGCAGCAAACTTTTTTAAAATAATAAATTAATTAATAACAAAAAACGAAAAAAAAAAGTTATTATATAATAAAAAAGCTTATAATTATTGTAATAATAATTGTATTTAAAATTATTTATAGCCCAATTACAAATATTAAAAATATTTCAAAAAAGGGTTATAAAATATATATATATATATATATTAAATATAAGTACAAATTTAAAATATAAAAAAAATTTAATAAAAATACAATTTAAATTTTGCAATAAAATTGCAAATTTAATACCATTATTATAATTATAAATAAAAATTTTATTGCGCAAAGCTTAAATAAGCTATTAATAAAATTTTATATTTTGCAATTGAAAAAATTAAAGGCTATAATATTTAAAAAAAAGCTTAATTTTTATTAAAAAGGCATATATTAAAAAACCTATATAAAAGCAATAATAAAAAAAGCTCAATAAAAGCGGAAAAGCGTGCTTTATATAAATAAAGCCTTAATAAAATCCAATATAATTGCTATAAAAAAAACTAAAAAAAAACATCGCCAAGAAAATTAAAAGAATTCGAAATTGAAAAACGGAATTAAAGGTTAATATACCATTATTATAGCAAATATATAATACGCGTATTAAAAAAAAACGAGAAATTAAAAAACCCCTAAAACCAATTACTCGAAATAAGCCGCCGTTATATTAACCTTTTAGCATTTGCAAAAAATGCATGCGCAAAAACTAATATAATATATATAAAGCTAATAAAAATAATAAACCCCTGATAAATCGCAATATAAAAAAATGGAAATTAAAAATTAATCTAATAATAAATAATATAAGCTATATATTAAAATTAAGGCTTTAAAAATTAAGCAATAATAAATTTAAAAATAATTACTAATAATTATAAATTAATAAAAGCCTATAAATTTATACAATTAAAATAAAAAACCATAATTAATAATTAAAGCTTAAATATTAAATTACCGGAAAGCAAAAATCCTTATTTAAAAGCTTTAAAGCCTAAAGCTATAAAAAAGGAAATAATTATTATACGGGGCCGAAAAAGGCGCTTTGCAAATATTTTATAAAATATATATATTAAAAATATATTAAAAATAAATATTATTTATTTGAAAAACTAAGCAAGGCTTTTAATATATAATATTTAAGCGCTGCTATTTTTATTTAAAAAAGACAGCAGCTATTTTTTATAGCAAAAAAATACATATAACGCACCTTATTTGCCAATTTATTTTTAACCATTATAATAAAAAATAACCCGGCAAATGCTTTTATTAAAGCAGTTTTTAATAAGGCTTTAAAAGAATTTATAAATACAAATAAGGCTATTATTAAAATAAAAAAATAGGTGAATAAAAAAATAGCTTTTAAAAAAGCTTAGTTTTTAAAAATTATAATGGGAAAAAATTTTAAAGCTATTATTTAATTAAATACCAATATTAGCAGCTAGCCAATTTCTATTATAAAATAAAAAGCTTCCAATATTTAATTAATTGCAATAAAAGCTTTAGGTATTTATAAATGGTTATAGTGGCCCGTGCCCATGCAGCTGGTATAGCGCTATTGCTAGTATTAAAAGCCGGAAATGGCTTTAAAAAAAGCGGCGATAAGCTAGCCTTTTTTTCAAAATACAATTAAAAATCATATTAACGACCCCCGAATCGCACGTGCAATTTGTCTTATTATTTACCCTTAGTAAACCAATAAAATTAGCTTGGATTTTTTTATTAAAAATCTCGGGAGCTAATATAGCTAAATAAAGGTTTTTTATAAAATTGTGCTATTTTAGGCTATTATATTTAAAAAAAGCTTTGGATTTTAAAACGCTTTAAAAAAATCCCGGAATATAAATATAATAGACGGTATTAGGCTGGGAAACAAAATAGGGGAAAAAAATTAAATAGCTAAATTAAAATAAATATTTTAAATTTTAAATTTATATTAGGCTGCGATAGCGCAAGTATATAAATATAATTTTTTAAAAATAAAAAAAAGCTGTTAATAATATAAATTTAAATATATTAGTTAGCAATAATAATATATTGAAAATTTAAATATAAAAATTAATTAGATAAAATTATAATTTTGCGGCAATTTAAATATATTATTTATAATAAATTTAGGCTTATACCAGGAAAAACGCGAATTAAATTTCTAATATATGGCTAAAAGCTTTTTAATTTCCTTTTATTAATATTAAAATAATTATATTACTGCGTATAGCAAATATGGTTTTAATATAAGGTATTAAGCCAATAAAAAAGGGGATATTTAAGCGGTATAAAACATAAATATTAAATTTATATTAAAGAATTTGCTAAATAATTTTATTTTTAATATTAGGAAATTTGCAATAAAAGGCATAAAATTTGGAAGAATATTATTTACCATTATTTTGGTTGCTTTAAGGCTGGCCTATAAAAGCGGCAAATTTTATTATATTAAACTTAGCCCGCTAGCGCTTGGCTATTAATTGCAGGGTGTATTTTTATTTAATTTAAATGTTTTTTTTTGGTTTTTTTTCTTGTATTTTATTATAGGTTTTGAAATAATTTTAATTAAGGATTTTAGCTTATTAAAAATTTTAGGCGGCGGAAAAGGTATTTTTTTTAAAATTACTCTGTATTATTGGTGTTGGCTGTATAATTGGGCGTTTTTTTTTAAAAAAAAGCAATTATTCCATGGTATAATTGCTCAAAAAAATAATTAAAATTAAAGAAATTAAAATTTAAGGCTGTTTTGTTAATAAATTAAATTATCTAGGCTGTTTTGGCAATTTTTTAGAAAAAATAATTAATAATTAAATAAAAATTAAATGCTATAGCTAATTGCGATTTTTGCCTTAAAGCTTTAAAAATTTTAAAGCTGGCGTTATAAAGATTTTTTATAATTTAGTAAAATTGCGGCCCCATACCGCTAGCTAAGTGGATTCTGGCCGTTGGTCCTGGAGCCTTACCAAACCACGTGATGCGGGTTAGCTGCCCTCCCTACCCTATACCAATATCATATAAAAGGGGCAGCCAGCGCCACAATGGATCCCCAGAGTTTATACCTGCGAGGATATGCCAATACCCGATACCGGCGTTTGGTCACGACAATCGGTACCAACGCAGGAGTTTGTCATGACTGACAGCTTCCGCCTTGTGGAGCCAGCGGAAATATCCTGCGACTGCAAATTGCAAGCACCAAGGAAACCTTGCGCTTGGTTGTGGACAAACACTGTTTGCGAGATACAAATAGGATGAGAAGGAAAATACAGAAACGAACGACAGCAGAGGCACCCAATGACAACAGCGCAGTAGCGCGACAATCAGGGGGCGATTGTTAGGCTCCAGCGTCCAGATAAGACAGGGGCGAGGAAGGAATTGCTATAAAAGGGCAGCCAGTTCCTACAACATCCCCCATCGAGATGCAAAAGTTCCGCCTCCGAACATTCCCCCATGCGAGTTTTTCAGACTTCGCGAATTCACACACATGTGTCGGCGTCCAAGTAATAAGTGCCCAAGCCAGCGCAATATCCCAAGCTTCAACTATGAAGTTCCAGCGACCTCTGCACGATGACGTGGAAATGATTTGCAAGAAAATCTAAGAAGCGAATAGAAAATGGAACGACAGCAGAGCTATCCAGCGATAGCAGTGTAGTGCTGCGACTGTTGAACTCTGCGTGCTTTTGGATTGAGACTGGGTCACGAGATTTGGATGAGGGAGAGAGGGCTATAAAATGGCAGGCAGTTCCATCTTAGATCCCTAGGTTTTCATACTACGCAAATCCAGCCTATTGTGTCAATCCACAAGTGTCAGAGCCAGCGCAATATCCTGACTACAGCTATGAAGTTCCAGGGAACTCCTTGCGCCGTAGTAAAAAAGCGCTATTTGCAAGGAAGTTCAAGAAACACAAAACATGGAAACGGCAATAGAATCATCCATCAACAGCAGCGTATTCCTTCCAACCGTGGACTTTTGCATCCTTCTCGCTTGAGACGAGATCACGAGGCCCAGAGAAGAAAGGGAGTACTATAAAAAGACAGTAAATTCCAGACTTGATCCCTCAGAGATTTGAGGCGTATCCAGGCTCGTATGATTGAGCCAGTGTGCCCGTGTCTGATCCAGCAGACACCGTCGCTTTTCAAGATTGAAGTGCCAACCAACTTCCTGCGCGACTTCAAGGCAGTGAGTGCTGTTTCCAAGAAAGTTGGATGTTGAAGAGGCACGAGTTCGTGGGAATGGCGGTAGAGTCACCTATCGACAGCAGCTTGGTTGGAACTGGACAGTAAAAACTTGGCTTTTCGGCACAGATAAGCGATGAGCCGGGAAGAGAGGTCTATAAAAGGAGAGGGACGGCCACACTAGATCCCCAAATTCTTGCAACGCGATGGTAAAGATCATTGGCATAATGCACAGGTGGATGAACCATGTAAAACATCCTGTAGTTTGATAGTGAAATGCGAGAAGATCCAGTGCGTAACTGTAAGGAAGTGCTGTTCGCAAAATACAGATGATGAAAATCGGGAAATATGGAATGGCGGTAGCAAACTCACATCTACAACAGCGTAGCACTATAACGATCAGGCCTTGGACAGCGGCCAGCTCGAAAAGAAGTCTTGGCGAGAGCGAGAGAGGTATACAAAGGCAGAGAGGTCCAGACTAGATCTCCAACGCGAAATGCGCGGGAGGACATCACCCACTCTGCACCTGTCAGTGTACAGGAACCTAAGCCAGCGAAAAATTCGGCATCTCCCTCGGAAATTAAAATATCAGGGAAGGCCCAGGAATCGTGTGGCGAGCTGGGAGGACGAGCTTCTTGCGAACTTGCGAAAGAAGTTGAAGGAAGAAGAAAAATGTGGAATGGTGGTAGAGACATCTATCGACGGCAGTGCAGCGCCAGCGGTGATGATGGTGCATTTGGTGGCGGCTCGAGGGGAGGTCTGGGTGAGGAAGAGGCGTATAAAGGTACAGGCAATTCCAAGTGAAATCTCCAGGATCGGCACCGATGTCAGGGCACATCATTGGGTCAGTGTACACTGTACATGCGACTCGGACAGAGCGCACAGTCTCAACTCCCGGCGTTCATTCTGACGTAAAAAACCGAGTCCAAATTTAGAACGGCGGCAGGCGAGCTAAGTGGCGGCAGGGCCGTTCTTCTTCAAGGCTCGTAGGTATTCAAGCACAGATTAAAGACAGATGCTGGCCAGGAGGTAGCTAGAGAATTTTTGAGCGAGCAATGGATGGAAGTTCAGCATGGACCGACCCAACCTTACTTCTTTCTGAAGGGCAATCTTATCCTTGGCCTTCCAAGGCTTTCAGGGGGTGACTTATATAGTATTCACCTCTCGCAATGTCGAATTTGGTTGTGAACTCGACAGCAGCAAGTCCTCCCGACAGACCGACCGGAACCACACTCATCGCTTTACAACACGTGACCCATAAATTCCCCTGAAATTACTATAAAAGTAGGCGATGATTCCCATTGTTGAATCCAACCCTTTAGTGGCGTACCCCAAGAAGTATGTCGGATGAGCCTCAAATGCAGGCCCAGTGCCGCTGATAAACGTACACCTTGGAGCCTCTAGTCGAAACCAAGCATTCCTGAAGCAAGTTGGACTTGCTATTCCAAGACCTTCCTACCCCGGCGTGACAGGAGAGCTACATCCCAGTATTTGCACACGACATCAGACGAACCAAACGACGGTGACAGCTCCAAGACCCAGAATCCAGATATCGATGGTCAACTTGGGGAATCAAACTGGGTGGTGGCGGTTTCTCATAGAAAGAGCCTGGTCGAGCGGGGAGGGGCCCCCTAAGCCCTTCTGGGTTTCATAGTTGGGACGAGTGATGGGATCCTTTTGAGTAGGTTTGCAAAGCCTTCCAGACCATGATTTATATAGTAAAGTAAGTGTTTGCTGATACTCGAGTCTTGAATGCTAAGTAAGGTCAATAGTATGACAATTGACGGGGGTGGCAAACCCCGACGACAGATGAGAACCAGACATGACAGAGGAGTCAGCATCCACCACTCCAAGCATCTGACGACAGCAGGGGAAACAAAGAGTGAGAAAATCAAAGTCGGAACTTCACGAGTTCAACAGTTCAACAGCCAACGCGGGTACGCCTGTTAGGCTAGATACTTCTGGATAACAGATAACTTCCCAGGAGCTGGTCGTCATGACCGCCCTTGGTTGGTCACACTAACCACCTAGTTATGAATTCTGCCCAGGTTGAATGTTTTCTTGGTCATCTGAAGTCTGTTCAGCAATGCCTTTTATACCTCAAGGCATTCAGTCAGTGACCCCTCCCCTACTAACGCCCAAACTCAAGGCTCATCACAACGGTAGTACGTCTGGACGACAAAACCGGACACGAAAGCAGCAACCTCCTTCCACACTCCAAGCACCGAACGACAGCAGATGAACCGACAGAGTGGTCGATCTGCTCGTTACAGCCCAGCATTCAAGCCAAAGCGAACACGTATGTGCACTTTCCACCAGCTCCTCAAAATCCACAAAATCCACTGCCACACCACAGACATCGTCCACTGCACGAAATCGATGCTCGAGAATTGATGTTGAGTTTCTTGAACCTGTGCAGTGTTCCAACCATGCCTTATATAGTACTCGCTATTCGCTAACCATGACTTAACGCCACCCTTAACGCTAAAACGCCAAGCCCAATGCCATCACCTGACCTCACAAAGGTGGCAAGCCCTCCCTACAAATCGGACAAGCCAGACGATACTTCATCCACCCCTCCAAACACTTGCTATGAAAAACATGTCTACACGGCGTAACCATATACTGCCTCCTCGCTAGCATGCCCGCCACACCCCCCGTCGCATCTCTCGCCTCGCCCGCCGGCACAACCGGCACCTGCAGCACCTGCATACAAATCGCACAATCCACCTCCCTCGTACTAGCATGCCTCCCGTCTCCATCTCCCACCGTCGACTGTCTCCTACTCATCCCCTCAACAGTCCCACCAGTCGAACTTCTCGATATTCCCGGTATAATGGGCGAAGAAGGACTCTGCACAAGCCCAATCGGGAACATCCCACCCCCCTCCACATCCCCCCCCCTCAACACCGGATGCCACTCCCACGCCTCCTCCGTCCACACCCCCAACGCCTTCGGAATCCCCGTCCGTGGCCCAAGCACCTCTTGCAACAACAGCCCACAACACTGCACCCAAACCCACCATACCAGAACTGCAAACATCCTCTTATCAGTTTCCGCAAACAGCACATTATCTTTCTTCAAATAGAAATACGCAAACGGACACAACCGTAAGACGGATTGGCCGATGACGAATTTCCATAAAAGGGCTTTGCGACAATTGCGAACGATGTTGCGGTAGATTTGGGGGACCCAGAAGGAGAGGTAGAGGAAGGCAAGGATGTTGGTGTAAAGAGTGCGGAAGTGGACGGGCCAAGTGGTGGCGTTCATGGACAGGAGGAGGATGAAGAAGAGCAGGAAGACGAACTGGCCGTAGGAGGTTGCGAATTCGGCGCGAGGGTTGGTTCGGCGTGCTGGAGTAGGTCCGTTGTTTAGTGGTAGGACTGCTGCGCCATTGGCGGTGTTTTCAGCGATCTCAGTATCGATGTCTTGGTCGGAGGGGATGATTATAGGGGGTGATGCGGGGCGGGTGGATCGGGTCGTTGTGGGGGGCATGGGGGTCAGGGGTGGCAAGGCGGGGAAGATGGGGGGCATGGATATGGTTCCTGGGGCGGTAGTGCCGGGTACCGGGGGTGGGGGATAGGCTGGAGCGGTTGGAGGGCGTTGAGAAGCTGCCGCGGCCGCGGCGCGGAAACGCTCTTGTTCGCGACGTTCAGGTTCTTGGATGGAGAAGATTTCGGCGACAAAGCGAATGCCGATGCCAGTGGATAGGAGACCGGCAAAGCCTGTGATGGTTACGGCAGGGAATAAGGCTGAGCCGGAAATGGCGAGGAAGAGACCGCTTGCGAAGATTAGGGCGTCTGCTAGGACGATGAGTACGAATGTGTAGAGGCTAATTTTGCTGATAGTTGATGGGGTGGAAGCATCTTTCATCTGTGCCCGTAAGAGGTAGGTTTGAGCGAAGATCAGGAATGCCCAGACTAAGGACCAGTTCTTGATGCGGGCGAACCAGACCTCTTGCTTCAAACCCTCAAGATGGTTTCCTTCTGCTGGGGTGTAGTCAGGGGGTCCCTTGGACTTGAGCACGAACCCGCAATCGGGTGAGTATATCACCGTCGACATCTGAAGCGGAGGAGTCTGGCTTGGAAGCGGCGTGCCATCTGGGAATCGAAGTTCATCTTCAATTTCGGCTACCAGTTCAGTCGCATTCCCGCTAAGGCCCAAGATCGGATGTGTTTGTACATATACGACGTACTCGCAATGCGGAGTGGGCATCCTTTCCTCCTGCATCCATCGATATTCAGCTGGTCCCCATGCCTTCTTCTGTCTTGATAGTTCTTCCCATAGGGTCTTGTTGAGCAGCATCTTGCTGGTAGCAAAAGATTCGTCGTTTAGGGTCAAATGAGGGAGGCCGAAGATGCCTGCGAACTTCTCGCTCGTGGTTGTCATGATCAAGACGCCGTTTTGAGGCCAGTGTACTCCGTGAACTCGCATTTCCCAGCCATCGCCAGTACTTTGTGCGTCTTGGACCGTTAGGGTTGCGGAGACGTCCCTGAATTGCTTCCATCGTGAGGTTGTGAGACCTTCTGATTTGCTAGCATCCGATGCTTCCCTAGTTACGACTGAAGTTTCTGTAGTATCGGCCTTCGGCGCTGAGCTGTCCATCTCACTAGCCTCTTTCTCTGATAAATACTTCTCCCCTGGCTCGGGTAAATCCCCTGAATCAGGTATGTCCCCTATTTCAGGGGTATTGGCCGTTACCTCCGGCTCTCCAGAGTAGAACATATCATTTGTCTCCTCTGGACTGATCTGCAAAACCAGCTTCCCCTTCTGTCCCGTGATATTCCTATCCCATCTGCCCACCGCCCAATTCACATCCGGCATAATCTCACTCAAATTGAGCTGCCGTCCCAGCGCATCTTTCTCCCCCTCTCCCATCCCCTCCCTAACCCACACCCCCGTCAAAATTCCCGTAACATTCCCATAAACCACCGCGCCATCCACATCCAACATCCCCTGCGCCCTCTCCGTCTGCGCCCTCGCCATCTCCCTAACTCTCTCCAGCAATTCCCACTTATACCCATCGCTCCTCCTAAACCCCGTCAGATTCAGCCAGCTTCCAGCCTCCCCCTCATCCGCCACATCTGTTCCATTTCTTCCCTCCTCGTTTTCCAGCAACGTCACGTTCCCATAAACCGGCACAAAGTCTCCCCAACTCGACGTATTCAGTATTCGTAGCTGTTCATCTTGCCTCGCCGCTTTGGCAGCGATGCGGTCCAGATGGCCCGGAAAAGGAGAGCCGGCGTCCGAGTTACCGGAGGGCGAGTTAAAGACGTAGAAAAGGAGGAAGAGGACGATGAGAGCTACGCGTTGGCTCTCGGGGGCTGCTGGGGGGCGTTGTGGGGCGATGCCTTGGCCGGCGGCGATGGTTGGAGGCATGGCGGCATGTGTGGTAATGATGTGCTATCGATTCGTCATTTTCGGTATCCGTATGTATAAAGCTTTGAGTAAAGCAAGTTTCCAAAAAGCTCTTCGGAGCTTCAAGAGCTCTTGTCAGCTCTTGCCATTGACGTCGACGAGGCTGTGAGATGAGGTTGTTAAAGCGGCGACTGCGGACATAACGGCGACAGCGCAAAGCTTCGAAGCTACGATAAAGCAAACGACCTCCCATCTCCAGAAACCTCTCCCGATATACCAACAAGTTCGACGTCCTCCCGCCCCCGTCATGCCCACAGATAATAACTCTCTTGGCATCATGCTGACCCCTCGCTCCAACACGCCCGCCCCGTCTGTGCCAGGCGGTCCCGTCTCCCCAGCTGTAAGTCCAACCGTTCAAACCACCATCTTCACCTCATCTCCCCCATACCATCTCGTCATCCCCACGCCCTCTCACCACCACCAAACCCTCTCACCCCCCTCAAAACCCCCCAACACCACACCACCTTCTCGTAATCTTACTAACCCCCTTTCCCCCAGCGAACCCGCGCAACCAACCCCTCCACCATAAACACCACCTCCAACCCCTCCTCCGGCACCACCCGCCCCACCATCCCCGACGTCGAAAAAGCCCTCCGCGACGCCCTAGCCCGTCGCGAAACCAAAGATGCCGAGTTCAAAGCCCAGCGTAATTCATCCTCCCCCTTTCTCCACTATCTTACCACCCTTTCCCATTCCCATTCACAAAACGTAAGCTAATCCGCACATCCCCTCAAAACAGTCGATGAAATCGACCGCCGCATGGACACCCTCGACGAAGAATTCGGCATCGATACCCGATCGCCCGAGATGTCACCTCCGCCGCCGGGGAGCAGAGGCTCGAATCGATAAAGGAGAAGGAGAAGGGAGGGAGGTAGGGGGGAGATGGACGTGTGGTTCGATACCATCTCCCGTTTCCGCGCTCGGATTCTCGTACACGGAACTGAATGGACAACTGGACTCGGAAGCTCCCCTAGCATTTCCTGCGCACCCCAGCTTCCATGAAGTCTTTCTGCAGAACCTAGGACAATGCGTCTGGAAATCCGACAGCGAATATCCTCCCCCTAAGATCTCGCGCCGAACATCAGGTATGGTGCGGAAATCTGGGGATTGGAGGAGATTTGGGCACTTTAGGGTAGGCGTTTGGCAATGTCGTAGCGAGTGGGGGGGTTGGTGGCGGTGTTTGCTTTGCGATGGGTTTTGCACATATTTTGGGAGGTCCAACTTAGTTAGCATGGCGTTTGCAGCGAAGATACCCAATGGAATTGAGTTTTAGGACAAGTTTCTCCTAATGCGAGGCTACCTATTTTCTGATAGTGATATGCGTGCGTTTTGTGACAGCAACCGTGTTGCACGTCTGCCGAGTTCAAAGTAACAGTCAGGCTCACGGCATCACAAGCTCCCATAGTGACGTTTTTCATTATCTTCAATTTCTAAGCTGCAAAGCGACGGGAGTACAGAATCTATTCTGCCCTCCCATGCTCTCGAGGATCAAAAGCATCAAATCCATGATGCTGTACATCAACGCATCACTGCCTGCCACTAGAACATTTTTCAGCCGCTCCATCTATCGGAACAGCTCTAGCACTTTCCCATCTCATCCAGTCCAATCCTCCTCCTTCTCATCCACTCTCATCTCCTCTTTCTCACTAGGGTCTCCCTTACAACTCATCCTTCCCAGTAACCTTCTCCGCAAACCTTGTCAAGATATTCTTCTTCACCGTAAACTCATCCAGCTTCTCCGGCGCCAGCCCATCCTTCTGCATCAACCCATCCAACCTCGCCAACTCCTTGCTAACCCAATTCTCATTGGTGCTAAGCTTGTTGAACACCTTGACATAGTATTCAGCATACTTGCTCTGCGCGCCCTCCGTCAAGTCACCAGCAGCCTTCACAACCTGCTCCTTGACCTCATCGATGCTAGATCCGCCGGTGAATTTCTGCACCAGGGAATCCAAAGCTGCGATCGTGCCGGCCATGGCATCGAGACCGCCGCCGACGGCGCGGTGGGTGCCGGCCTTGGAGTTGATGAAGGAGACGAAGTCCTTCTCGGTACGACCACCAGTGTAAGCTTCGGGCTCGGTGGAGCCTTTGGGGAAGAACTTGATGGTGGGGTAGGAGGCGACGCCCTGGTCCTTAGCAGTAGCCTTGGAGTTCTCGGCTTCGGCGTCGACTTTGGCGATGATGACGGAGGGTTCGGAGGCGAAGTCGGTGGCGACGGTTTCCCAGATGGGGGCGAGGGATTTGCAGTCTATTGGGGGTGAACGAGAAACGTTAGAGATCAGAATTCGGAATTGGACAATCGGCGAAAGAATAAAGAGATGATTCGGATGATGATGGGAATGAGAATGGGCTATGGGAAATGGGAAATGGGATTGAGGACGATGGTCATAGGAAAGAAGAGAGAAACATACGACCACACCACGGCGCAGTGAACGCAACCAACACATCTTTGTCTCCACCAATCTCCTCCTTAAAACTCTTATCCGTCAACACAACCACCTCACTCTTAGCCGCTGCCACCTTCTTCCCCTTCACCCCCGTCTTCTCCTGCACCCACTTCGTCAAGCTCTCCAAATCCCTCCCCCCCGTGTAATCCTCCGGCGTCTCACTCTTCCCATCAAACCACTTCAGCGTCGGAAACCCCTTGATCCCAAACCTGCTTCCCAGACTCTTCTCCGCATCAGCATCCACCTTGGCAATCGTAACCTTCGAGCTCTGCGATTTGAAAGCAGAGGCGAGTTCTTCGTACACGGGCGCCAGGTTCTTGCAGTGGCCGCACCAGGGAGCGAAGAATTCGACGAGCGCGGGCTTGCCGGATTTGAGCACTACGTCGTCGAAGTTGGAGGGCGTGAGGTCGAGGACGGAGGAGGCGCTGGCGATGACGGCGAGGGAGCTCACGAGGAGCGATTTGAGGGAGACCATTGTGGCGGTTCGTTGCAGTTTGTCTTGGATGGATGGAGAAACTGCGAAGCAAAGCAGTGCAGCAGTTGTTGAGGAGAGGGCTGCTTTATATAGCTGCTCGGTGCTCTCTGCTGATTTTTGTGGTTTTGGCGAACCGTGGATTGGAAATCAGCTGAAGAGGACACTTTCTCGGGAGAGATAAATGCCACTGTGGCGTTAAGCTCCAACATTGCTATCTTAGCGCCACGCTAGGAGCTCATCCCTGCTAGTGCAAAACTGTACATTCAGGTCCCTGGAATTGACTTGATATTGCCGCCGCAACGTACAAATTGATGGGAAATTCCATGGTTCCTGATTCTGAAGTCGCGTGGTTATCTGGTTCACGAGTAGTGCATTATGCATGAGTTCGTAGAAGATCTGCTGCATAACTAGAAGCCATCCGGAACCAAACAACTGACAATCGACATCGGGCTGCATTAACCACATGCAGGAGGCTGGGTCTCATCTTTTACGGGGTCCGGGGGTAGTCTTACACGGTCTGCCAAAAAGGCTAAGCAAGAGACTGTATAGGGAGCCATCACGTTGAATTGATTTGGACTTGATAAGGGCGGACTGTCAAGTTACTAGACAACAGAGAAGTCATAAGGCATTGATGCCGAGCGTACCTTACGTCCATGTGTCACAAAGCCGTCTCAGAAGCCTCTATAATAGTACAAACCGGCCGAGCGCCTCGCTGATGCTCGAAATGCCAGCAACCCTTGATTCCTTTTTGGGGGTAACCATAGGCACATGCGCCACT
This sequence comes from Cyclaneusma minus, assembly GCA_037179335.1. Taxonomy (NCBI): domain Eukaryota; kingdom Fungi; phylum Ascomycota; class Leotiomycetes; order Marthamycetales; family Marthamycetaceae; genus Cyclaneusma; species Cyclaneusma minus. The sequence goes on from JAKZHN010000012.1 coordinate 721,079, forward strand.
TGTATTTCCTTGCGCGAACATTGAAAGTTTGCATCAGACTACAAGAGTGTGAAACTTTCACTGGGTGATGTGTTGCTGGGTGACAGGTTGCTGACCAACTTGTAAGGCCTTTATATGGCCACATACTCCGCGCCCATGGTTCAGTATCTCACTTACAATGACTTAGTCTCGTCTCACTGACAACCACTTGTCAGCACGATCCCACGTCGTCCTGTCCTCCTGGGAAACCTCCTCTTCGCCTAGCGTCTTCACACCTGCGTACACGGCGTCGAAGAAACGGAAGGCCTTGTCAAGGTCACGGGTGAAGTCGACACTGTGGGGTAGCAGTGTCTTGACGTATGCTGCCTTCAGATTCGCTCTGTCCTCGGCGTCGGCGTTGGGGGCACAGTGGTCGTCGAGATAGGTCTTGACGGCAATGCCGAGAGCAATGTTGGTGTTGTGGTAAAGCGGTAGCCTAGCAAGAATCAATATCAAAGCATTGCATTGCTGCATGATAAACTTACTTCTGTCCAAACTCCGTGGTCTTCTTGTACTCCAGCGAGCGGTCAGCCTGTCCCCACAGGTACATAGAAGACCAAACTGCCTCGAGGAGCAAGCGATCATTCTCCCGGATAGCAGCAACCGAAGAGTAAAATGAAAGGAGATTGAGGCTCAGCGGTCCCGTGTATCCGATGGCCTTGTGCTCGAGCTTGACAAGGGAGGCAACACGAGAGACCAAGAGGTTGCAAGCTTTGTCATCCTCGCTACCGCGGAGAGGCACACCAATCCACTCCTCGTGCAGGTTGCGGGCGTGGAGGATGTCGTAAGCCAGGAGTTCGTGAGCAAGGAGCGCAGCGTCTTCCAGCTTGTCTGCGGGGTTAAGAGCTTTCAGCGTGGCTGCAAGGGCAACACCACGCTTGGAAAGCTGATGTTCGTCAGTGATGTAGCCCCTCAAATGGAGGAATCGCCACATGACATTGCTCATAACTTCATCGAAATCCTTCAGAATGGGCAGCGTGGACTTCTTTTCCTGCGTCTTCTTTTCCGAAATTTCCGAAATTGTCTTCGGGGCCGCGGCGGCATCTTCGAGAGCTAACAGAGCGTATGTGAGAGTTCCGGGAGCAGGTCCGTCAGGCTTGCGCAGACTTTTGAGGGTCTCGCTCTTCACGTTCCAGATCGCAACTTTATGTGCGAGGCTTGGAGGGTCAATGTTCGTGGGCTTGAACTTCACTTCTTTCTTGTCATCGTACCAGACCTTCATCGTAATCTCCCGTCTGTGAAACGCTCGGTTCATCCTGGAGACGTGAAGAGTAAGGATCTGTTCCTTGGTAGGAATCAGTTGTTCTGTGACCAGACGGCGGTACTCATCCGCATCACCTCCATCAAGCGGTGGGCCGAGAAGAACCTGCTGCCACGAAATCCAGTCGGCCACTTGAGGACTGATACCACCCTTCTGGATGTTTGCAAGCAGTTCATCCGGTATACGGAGTCCTGTAATCTCGTGGTTGTTCTTGGGCAGCTTGTCTTCATCCAAGATAATAGATTTTCCGCCAGAGCCCTCGCTCTTTTCTGCGGGCGTGATCACAACGCTGTGTTGGATAGCCTTCTTTGCCCGCATGTACTTATCCAGCCAGTTTGGATCGTGGGTCTTGATAAGATCGCCAAAGGAGTTGCATGCGCTGATAACGTGATGGTCCGCAGTTCGGAGGAGGTTGACGCTATCTCTGACGGAAAGCTGGCTGTCGTTGGGGCGAGCGGTATCTCGGAGTCCTGGAAAGATGGGAAGGAAAGATGTACCTGTCATCAGGAGCGCATCCTGGAGGATCTGATCATTGACCTTCAGCTTTTCGCAGATGTGGTCCTTCAGAACAACACTAGCAACATTCTTCTTGAAATCCAGATCCTTGATAAGTGGAGCAGGGGCTCCATTGCAAAAGGTCAGGGGGTACAGCAGCAGCTCATCGGAACCATAGACAGCTTCGCACCATTGGTACTTTGGCTGTGCAAGGTAATGCGACATCTAAGGCAACATAAGCATGGTTTTTGAAAGACCGAGGAGTGATCGTACCTGAGCAGCAGCACGACCTGGTGCAACCGAGAATAGTTCGCCACGGGCGGCCAAAACTTCGAGCAAGACAGGATACAGCATCTTTGGCTGGATAACACCTTTTGTCATGTTAGTAGAGATCCAGCCGGCAGGAATAAGTCTCTCTTACCTGCTCTGCCGAAAGCTGCGACAGCCTCGGTGGCATGGTTGTTCGTGTACGCCTCCCAGGCAGCACGAGTCTTCTTCTCAGCTGCCTTTGCAGTCTTGAAGGCCACTTCTCGCTCTCCCACAATGGACTGTCCATCGAAGAAGAAGTTGGGCTTCACACCGGCAGCCTTCCATTCGTTAAGGTTGGTTTCGATGATGCTCATCAATGACAGCGGAGGGCCGCCAAGGGCGCCAACCAATGGCTCGGCATATCTCTTGTCATTGACAAAGCGCGCGAGATAGTAATTCGCCTCAACTCCAATGTAGCAATCCCTGAAGGAGTCGGCTGGAACGTGCCTGTGTACTGTTAGATTGCGATTGAGGCGGTAGCCCAATCAGGGTAAGACGTACTGTGTATGGTCACTGGCAATGTATGGATCGCTCAGCATGACTAGAGACCTCAACTTGTCAGCATTAACTCTGATAACAGCATCAACCCTGCCGGCCTGAATAGCCGCTACTTCAGCTGGGTTCACTGGATAGTCATCGTCCGCTTGAAATCTGGTCTGCCCCAAGCCTCCGCCCCGCGGTGAATGTTGGACTGTTCCCCTCGTCTTTCGCGGTGTGGAATGCCTGTTGCCCCTGTTGCCTCTGGACAGCGTGTTCCTTCGAGGTGTGAAACCGGAAGGGCCAGCTGTGGTGGGCGAGCCTGAGCTGCCTGGAGAGAAAGGTCCGGCCTCCACTGGAGGTCTGGCAGTTTCTTGAGCTCCAGGCAGCACACTCCCAGCGAGGGGCAATGGTGCCGGGGCGTATGAGCCTTCTTCATCCTCTTCCGAGGATGTAGGAGTCCAGATTGGCGACATTGTGAGGATAGCAGCGAGGACCAGATTCGTGCAGAAGACGAGGGTGTCGAGACGGAGGAAGCAGAATTGCAGAAGGAGTATTCAACAATATAGTACTGTTCGGAAGAGAAGCAGTACAGCAGCTGCTTCACAAAGAACAATGGCGAATCCAGAGGTACAGGTAGGTTGGAGGCGAGGCTGGGCACGTGCATGGAGTTTGATGGGAGTTTGATGTGGGATATGATTGAGGAAGAAAAGAGAGGCGGGAGCAAACATACGTGGCATTGTGACGGACTGCACGTCGGTGCGAGGGATGCCGGGGATTGTCTGGGCAGGAGCGGATAAGGTTTATGTCGAAATTTCAGAGAGGAGCGTCGAGGAAAGAGCTCCCGCGCAGCTGTGGGCTTGATGTTGGACAAGTCGTGCAAGGCGGCAGGACCCCAGCGCGTCGATCGCCTAATTTAGACTACTGGTGGGGCTTGTGGCTTGACCACTGTGGCTGAAGCTGGCCTTTGACGCGACTTGACTTGGTGTCGAGATACTGTGTGTGTGACTGACGCTGACGTTACTAATATGGCGCTTTTTATGAATACAAACAGACAGAATAAGAATCGTGATGTCCTTAGGTCTGCCTGAATTAATGATCGGTTTTTCTTGGCTACTGGTAATATATCAGTAATAAATCCTCTGATTTATCAGTCACTGCCAGAATTATGACTGAAGCTGACGCTAGAACATGTCAAACTTATTAAATGACATGGCAGACACGAACCTTTATCCGATACCGAGCTCCCGTTCCAACCTCATGATAAAGCCAGCCCTTGGAAGTTCAAAGGACTTTCCTGAACCTCATTTCATTTATATCCTTCCGTCTTGCTATAATGGGATCAATTACTCCGACCGCGACCATTCCCGTGATAGATATCTCCTCAGGCGCCGAAGAGGACGTAGCACACGACCTCGTCCAAGCCGCCATCGAACATGGCTTCGTCTATATCAAGAACCAAGGACACGCTATTCCCGTCGAAGCAATTGATGAAACCTTCGAGCTGGTATGGGATTTGATCTTCCATTCTGTGTAACCACGATGATTGCAGGCAGCAGCCAGTGCGACTCACAACTCTTACGGAAGGCTAATATCTGATTTGTAGTCCAAAAGCTTCTTTGCATCTCCCATAGAAGAGAAGGAGACTTGCAAGATCAAGGAAGATGTGAGCAATTGTTGTCGAGAAATGCGGAAGTTCTTTCTAGATTCTGACGTCCACCAAGAATAAAGGCTGGTCTGGAATGCATACAGAGACCTTGGATGCCAAAAACCAGAGAGTACGTACCAGCCCGTCTTTCATGACAATTTTATTAACTCAGAAACCAGGTTGGTGACTTCAAAGAGTAAGCCTCAACCTTGATTTTCCTCCGGTTCAAACCATCCGAGGCCGAAAGCCTTGCGCGTTCCAGCATGAACCCAGAACCCAGATTCTACTACTTTCAGCCCACCATCTCACACTCCCCACAGAGCCTTCAACATCGGCCCCTTCACCGACAACAACCAACCTTCGCAACCCCTACCACCATCTCTCCTCCCCCACGCCCCCGCTCTTTCCGCCTTCCAAACCCACTGCCACGACCTCTGCCTCCGCCTCCTCCGCCTCTTCGCCATCGGCCTCCAGATCACCACGCCCCCAGCCACGATTCACTCCTCCATGGACCCCACATATTTCTCCTGCGCCCACCTCCCCACCGCCGGCCTCTCCGGCTCCATCCTCCGGCTCCTCTTCTACCCCTCCCTCCCCTCCACCGCCAACTATCTCCCCGACATCGACATCCGCGCCGGCGCCCACTCCGACTACGGCTCCATCACCCTTTTATTTCAACGACCCGGTCAACCTGGTCTAGAAATCTTCACAGCAAATGGGGAGTGGGTGCCCGTGCCAGTCCAACCTGCTGGTACGGAAAATGATAAGGGATTGCCGGTGTTGGTAAATATTGGGGATTTGTTGAACTACTGGACGGAGGGGCTATTGAGGAGTACGGTGCATAGAGTTGTTTTCCCTGTGGATGGAGGAGGGGTGGAAGGGGAAGGAGGTGGAGAGGGGAGGATTGCGAAGGATAGGTATAGTATTGCGTATTTTTGCCATCCGGCGGGGAAGACGAAGTTGGAGGCTGTGCCGAGTAAGATGGTGAAGAAGAGGGCTGCGAAAGAGGTGAATGGGGGGGCGAAGGGGGAGAGAAAGGTGATGACTGCTGATGAGCATTTGCAGGGTCGGCTGAAGGCGACATATCTTGATCTGTACAAAGATGAAGAAGCCAAATGAGGTCAACGATTGGAAATGGCGTTGGAGAGCAACAGATGGGCCGAGGGTGCGACGGTACAGGATTTCTACAACAGGACTATCCTTGCGAAAGATTACAGCTACCACCAATCCAGCGCTCTATTGTCATTCTCTGGATTCCAGGCCTCTGTTCGGTTTCTGGTCTTCAAGTCCTCGTGCCTTTGGATGGGGTACTGAGAAACTCCTCACTTCGAACGGGCATCGTGCGGTCGCTGGCGTGTCTCAAGAGACGTGTGCCGCGAACACCGGCCCAATTGACGTTAAGCTTCCAAACATAGGAGATCCAGACAGGAGATGTCTGCCCTTTTATACCCCTTCTCCTCGCCTAGACCTCCTCTGTAGCCGCTAGCAAATGTCTAGTCGTCACACCGGGTACTATGCTGCTGTCGATGGCAATTTCTACCGTTATCCTATATTCTCTATCTTTTTCTGCTTGTATTCTCGCGAAAGCACTCTATTGGAAAACCCGCAAGACAGCTCCCTTCTACTTTATCCTCGAATCACGGGACATGTCGTTGGATTAGGCTCCAGTACCCGACACAGCTGGTACGGGAGCTTGCGAGCCTCTGGTTTTATCCGTTGATCTGGAGATTCATTCTAGTCTTGTCTGCCTTTTTATAGCAAGGGAAGCCCTCTCCTTCACTTTAGCCTCATTTAGAGCCAAGAGCAAAGGGGTTTGATCGTCGCTGCACTACACTACTGTCAATCGATGCCTTCACCGTCATTCCGAATTCTCACATTCTATTCTACCTACAAGCAGCACGTCCTCGCAGCTGGGTAGGTGATTCTGAGTATTCTCCCAGCGCTCTCGTGTTGAGTCACTGGATACTTCGCTGGCTTTGGCATCAGTATACTGGTATAATATGACGTATTGGAGTCGAAGTTTTTCGTTGAAGATCTCATCTGCACCTGCCTGTTCTTTTATAGGCAACGTAGTAAGAGAATCCTCTTCCTCGTCTGAAACTTTATAGGAGCCAAAAGCAAAGGTCTTATTGTCGCAGCACTACACTGCTGCCGATAGATATCTCTACCGTCATTGTGTTCCCACTTTCCATGCTACTTGCAACCTGCACTTTCCCACTGATTGACAGATGGGCGTGGTCTTTCTCTGAACACTTTCTTATTAGATCCAGGATACTTTGCTTTGGTACCGACATTCTGATCCAATAACCAGATGGTGTAGTATTTGTTCGTTGGAGATCTCATCTGAACCAACTTGTCCTTTTGTAGTAAGAGAACCCTCTTCCCCACCTTAGCCTTGTCTAGAGCCAAAAGCCAAGGTCAGGGCATCGCAGCACTACACTGCTGACGATGGATGTCTCTACCACCATTCCAAATTCTCATTTACATTCCTTTTTCCAACAGCAATTCCTCATACTTGGATGCCTGGGAGGTCATCGTTTTTTCCTCAACACCTTCGTATTGAATCACAGGATACTTCGCTGGCTTAGGCAGCGGTATACTGGCTCGATGAAGTTCCGTGGTATGTATAGCTTTCGTTGGGAGATCTCATTTGGACCTGTCTGCCCTTTTATAGACCTCTGTTTTTTACCTGGTTCCGCTCAAGCCCAGGCCCAGATGTAAGCCTCATTTGTCACAGCACTACGCTGCTACTGATGGATATCTCTACCGCTGTTCGGGACTTCTACATCTATTCTCCTTTGCGAACAGCATTTCGACTTTCTCACAGTTGGTGAGGTGGGTAGCATTGTTCTCCAACACTTGATTCCCAAACCACGGGACGTATTGCTGGCTTAGGCACCGGTTTATTGGTCCTGAAACGATGGTTTCTACTTGTGTTTGTTAAAGATCTTACGAGGACTCGCCTGTCTTTTTATAGACCTCCCTTTCTTCACTTAAACCCAGGCCCAGATGTAAAGCCAATTCGTCATAGCACTATATTGCTGCCGATGAACGCATTTGTTGCCACTCCATCCCTACATTGTGTAGCACTTACAAACAGCCCTCTCCCGTACTTACGCATCGGACTTGCTTGGGGCTTTGTTCTCAAATCCTACGGAAATGGAATACGAGAATTTCCCTGGTCTAGGCACGCATCCACTGGCCCAATGTCCGGTCTCTTCAAGATTCCTGCGCAGTCCCGCAGCTTCCCTGCCAAGAAGCCTTTGACGAGAGCAACCCATTTTGGAGCAACGCGCTCTCTTGAGGAAGATACCTGTCGGTCACAGGCTTCTTCGTCGTTTCTTGTGCTTTGGTACGAGTTCTACAACTGCCGCCAAGTGAAGGGTCGGCTGACTCCCTCTCATTTGGAACTCCTCCTTTCAACTTGGTGTGCTGGTATGGGTGACGGAGTTTCTTGGTGTTCGAATGCGTGCCCTCAGTTGCGGACCCGAGTCTTAGTTGTAGACTTGAGATTCAGTTCAAAGGAAAGACTTGAGCGTGTCAGTTTAAGGCAAGGACTTGAGATTCATGGGCTTTATCCAGAAAGAACTCGGTTGGTTCTATTGAGGCTTTTTCACGTACGTCAACTACTTTCCCCTATATCCGTCTTCCTTACGAAAACCAGCACTATTTTGATTTCTCATGATCGCATATCGATACTTGCTCAAATCCAGGAGTGAATAGCCTGTCGGGCTCATAAATCCATCTCCTCCGCTAGGGGCTCCATCACGAGGCCCATGTTATCCTCAGCCAAATGAGAGCCATCGTGTTTACAGACAAGCTGTCACTGGCATACAAGGCTCTCGATCTATGATTCGCTCTTCACGTGGCGAATAGACAGCATAGATATGTTGCATTATCAATACAGGACCTACTCTCCATGAAAGGGTACAGTCCGTTCAGGGCCGTAGTTCGGACAGCTCCAGTTCAAACCGAGGCAGCCCGTCTTCAACACCCCCAGGATACTACCGAAATATGAAGAAACCGCGACTAAATGATTGTGTATCCTCAACAAATACATAATAAGACTGCAGGCCGAGCCTACTCCTCAACGACACCAGCAAAAAAGACCGGCTTCGCCGCATTCTTGTTCACCCTCAAGCTCAACTGGTCGGGCCTGCAATAATGTCCCACAACATCCAAGTTCATCTGCGCATCTCTCTTCATATTCAAGTCAGCGTCAGCATACAAGATTCCCTCCTCACCCGCCGGGATCGTCTTCGCAATGGGCTCTCCGTATGGGTTGTAGATCTGACTGAACCCGCCACCCGGACACTTCGCAAAGAAGAAGTCCTCGAGTCCACACCTCTTCTTCCCCTCTTCCGTCATGATCTGCGAAGCAAGAAGCACGAAGCAAGTGCCCTCGATGGCAAGAATTTTCGACATCACGCCGCAGTTCTCCGCCGAGATGTGGCCGGGCCAGTCTGGAGCGCTTTCGGGCTTGTCCCAGATGGGTGGCCAGCCTGAGATGTGGATTTCGACATCCTGCGAGTATTCGTAGTAGCGGAGGAGGGGCTGTGAGTGCTCCCAGCAGTTGAGGGCCCCAATGTTGCCGAAGGGAGACGGCACGACGATCTTCAGGGATTCGCCTTGGCCGTCGCCGTAGTAGGCGCGCTCAACGTGTGTGGGTTTGATCTTGCGGCGATGGTGGACAATGACGCCTTTCTCATTGATGAATGACTGAAAAGTTTGCTGTTAGTGACCTGCAGCATGGCCAAGAACGATATGAAAAGGAGTCAGGACATACCTGGGCAATGTACAAAGTACCGCGGTAGCGCTCACTGTAGCCCAAGACGCAAAACATGCCTGCCTCCTTGACGGCAGCACAGATGGTCTCCATCTCAGGAGACTCCCTAGCCATCGAGTTCTGGAAATACTCCTTCATGAACACATCGTTGTCCAAAGGGCCCCTGGCCCAGATCCTCCTTGAACGAGTCAGCAAAACTGCATCAGACCTTCGGTGCATGGTACAGGAGGAATCTCACCATGGGTATCCGGGAATGAAGACTTCAGGGAAGCCAATAACGTTTGTACCCTCCTTGGCAGCAGTGTTGATGATGGCACAGACTTTCTCCACTCCGCCAGCCAGGTCATTCCAGACAGGCTCAGCTTGCACAGCAGCAACCTTGATAGTCTTGGCCATGTTCGGGTTTGGGTGAGAGACGACTGAGTAAGTAGAAGAGTCGGTGCTCGTGCTCATGACTGGCTCGAGATCAAGGTGGGAATCTTCGGACATGAGGGGGGTAGCGGGGTAGCTTGTGGTAGGTACGCACGAATATTCCTTCCAAGCGGATCAGTCGAGATACTTATACACCTCTCTGCCAAGATTGCCTCGTGTGAGCTCGACTGTCATTGGGAGATACTTGACATTCCTAGGGCCTCTCCAACTCGAGCGTGCCGGGATCTGGAGAACAGCTTACTTTGCCCCCTATCATATGAAGCCGGTCTACCAGTCGATAAGATTCAAAGTCTTGCTAACTAGGTGCTCCAAATCTTAGGTTGCGTTAGATATGCCAGAAACCCAATCTCTATCGAGCCCTCCAGCTCCGTACCCAGCAGCTTGGCAAATTCAAATGCTGTGTAACCATGTACAAGAGTCCGTGGAGTTTGCGGGGTAGACAATTCTCGAACCACTCTCCGTTCTGACCGTTCAACTCCCCACAGGCAATTCATTGGGAGCGAAGTCTCCTGGCCCGTGAAGCAGGATAGCATCTCCTCGGGCGGTGCGTTTCCCTTGGTTCGAGGACGACAAGCAGATGACTGATTGCGCACTGCGGAGTTGCGAATCTGGAGGAATGAGGAGTAAGGCCAAGCATCTGGAGTTCATGAGTGGGAAGTCTTGGTAGGGAAACTTACTTTGGGATCTAGAGTTTGGTCTTATCAGAGAAGCAAACAGACCAGTCCCAGACCTCGTTGTTATCAAACATTGGACTTGAGTTTCGACCAAGAGCCGTTGGGAAGGTATCGAGTGAAGCTAAACAATAAACATGAAGTGAGGAAAGGAACAAACAGAGAGGAACAAACAGCTTGGAAAAGACGGCGGCGGGATAAAGCGGAATTGCGGATGAGGGACGACCCACAAAACAACAAAACAAGCGACACTCGCTTTATGATACGGAATTGAAAATTCTCAATTATCAAGAATGACACTCGCTGATTTAGCTTTAGCTGCATTTAGTGTAGTTGGTAGAGCTCGTGGTTGGTAGTTGACTTGACATCGCATCGGTGTAAATGGCTCAACGAGAGTTGGAGTCACTCTACCGTGATCAAAGGCTTTTTGCCTTTTTGCCCCTTTGGTTTCCTCTTTTGCAGATTTTCTCAAGAACTTAGGGTGTATGGGTGTCTGTGATTCAGGAGAAGTGGAGGATTCGGGGGGTCGAATCACCATCAGCTGTCTCATTGTCGATGAGTATCAAAACTTTCGATGCCCCTTGTACCTACATGTACTATACTCCCATGCAAGAAGAGAATCATGCATTAACAGTATATGCTCAAGTGATGAGGTGAGAGAAAGAGGAAGCATAGAGCAATGAAACAGCTCTTTGGCTCCACTAGCGCCACAGCGCAGCCGATGGGCACGGAGGCTGAGATTATCCAGGGTAAAGCACGTGCCTAAGGCACGTGCAGTAGGCGCAACAGCAAGTGCATCTCAATACTCCAATTTCCAAGCGGCGACTGCTCAACTCCTCCATACTCACGCCAACCAACCTTCCGACATCATGGCGCCACCGCACAAGATGCCGAAGAGGCCAGTTCTGTCCTCTGCGGATAGAACTGGTTCGGGAGTCAATACCACAAGCCTTCCAAAGAAGCGCAACAAGCCTAACGGCAAACAACGAGAGATGTTGAGGTTGCGCAAGGCCCAAGTAGCAGCTCAACTTGACAGCGCCCAAGGAGCTGAAGATGAGTCGTCTGGTCTGTCGATGGCTGGTCTGGCCTTGCCTGACCCCAACGAGCCCAACGTCAGCATCGATCTCGAATCCGACTCCGACTCGAAATCCGACTATGAGTACGCAAGCGATGACACGGACTCCGATGCCGGCGAGGACGACAAGCGCGTTGGCAATCTGCCTCCCGACCTTTTCTCCAAGATGAACATGAAAGGCCCGGATGACCCTATCGAGCTCCCCAACTGGTCGAATGGTGCCTGGAAGGATGACGAGAACTTCAACTTCTACGTGTTCGTGTACAGGGTTCACTACCTCGCATTCGTGCATGAGGTGGACGTGAAGAATAAGCACACCGTCGTCGACCGCAAAGTCATGAGCGACTTGTGGGAGTCGTTCTGCTGGGACATCTTCGTGCGATGGAAGAAGCAGCACAAGCAGTTCAAGCAGGCGAAGAAATGGTATTCCAAGATCATCAAGCAGGCAAGTTCTCCCATCTATTGTGGTTGGAACATTACATGCTAACGACAACACAGTCCTGCCCCAAACGAGGACAGAAGAACTTCATCAAGGTGGTCCCATACTGGCGCAACAAGCGCGCTATGAACCCTAACTTGGACATTGCGCCTGGTGGATTCCTCCAAGATGCTATGAAGAAGGAGAACGACGGCTACTTGGAGTGGAAGAAGAAGAGGGATGCTAAGAGACGCCTTGCTCAACTCGCTGCTCAGAGTGCCCAGAACGCTCAGCCCTCTGCCTGAGTGGTGTCATACGCGCAGACTTTGTACCAGGTATGTTGAACATTGAGTATCTTGCTGTGCCTTGACTAATTATGGAAGCAGAATTCACAACCACCGGAGTTTGGAGTTTGAGATGATACCCCAAGCCATCAGGCCTGTCTGCTGCTGGTGGAAAATTACAACTGGAAGTCAAATAGTCTCGTACTCGCATTTCTGAGTCACGCGGATCAGTCAACGAATGATACTTCGATTGTCCCTTTGAGATTCAATGCAAGTCTAAGCCCGCTTTTAGTACACCTGATTGACACCCTCAATGTGAAAGGTTCGAAACCCATCGCAAAACACCGAAAATGCCCAGAAAGTCCACCGCAGTTCTCGAAGTCTCATAGCGTTATACATCCAAGCTCACGCTCCCACCTCCACCGAATTTTGAAGCATCGCGGAACAGCTCCATCCCAACGCCACCATGTCCAGGAATCCCTTCGTTAGTTGAAACCAGAACCCCGCATCCTCAGTTGGTATTGTCGTTCCATTTCCTCTTGCATTTCCTGTTGCACCTCCATCAATTGCCTATTGTAATTTTGTATCTCCTCCGACCAATACCTCAGTTGTGACCGAAGATATGCTACGCTGTTGAGAAGTTCTTGTCTTCTTTCCGGAGATGTACCCACGTGGCGGAGCTCTCCTTCCTGAAGGTTCAGCTGGCCTTCACACATGTAAAACTGTCTGGTAACGCCGCGAATCTGGAATCGAAGCCGGCTGATCTCTTCCTCTGGACTCGGGTGGTAGAACATGTTTTGGGCCATGGTGGACGATGGTTGTTGGCGGATATGCTGTGAGCTTTGCTGGTAGAGACGCGGAGAATCTGTTGAGTTGTTGTTTCGTGTAGGGAGGTGATGTGCTTTGTCTTGGAGTATTGATGGATGTGATGGTTCTGTGCGTGTGGGGAAAGCTGTAAAAAATCGAGACGGAGTAAATTTCGAGACCTATATACCTGGAATCGACGGGAACAAGACAGCTCAACCTCTATTATTCAGTGTATTCCATTCACGGATGTTCAGCTGCTACCTTACTTATTCAGTTCTCCTATTAGTGATAGTTTCATCATATCTTACATGCGACATTTAGTCAACATGGACAACATCCAGTGACTGGTTTTGTCCCGTGTTCGGTGAGTGGACCAAGATTGAATATTGATCAGTTCGAGACCAGGATGGTGCTGATTTTTGAGATCCAACGCAGACCTCGGATCAAACAGAAGAATCTCGGAGATACCCCTGGGATATACAAGGCGGATTTTGCTTCTTTCAATGAGTGCTGAATGCCCGACTAATGAGTGCATGACATCCAGAAACGTAGCTTAGCAGCCGTGTCAGTTCATTCTGTCCATGGGTAGTTACCTTTACTATCGGCGGTATGTTTTCGAACCCGTTGTACACGTTTCGTATTGCTTCAACGTATCTGATCTGACAGGTACCTATGTTCCTGTAAATACGGGGGTATGCTTTGCGTTGATGACAAAACAACAATCTCATGAGAGTGCCTGTTCCCATTCTATTTTCATTCGGTTTGTGTTGCTTTTTCGCTGGAATTGCTTGAATGTATTCCCCGTCGTCTCGTATCCCACTCATTCAGTCATATAGGTTGTTTAGCGATTTTTGTCATTTGAAATTGTTGTCTCAACATGAGTTACTTGACGTCGCCCAAGTGACCGGATTTCGGCTCGGACATCCTTTTCCGTCACCTCTCCCCGGTCTTCCGTTATCAAGATAGCAAACGCCTGGTCGCTGGCCAGCCACCTTCTTGCTATTGTTTTAAAGAAGAAGGCCTCGATAAGATCCCAGTTTGCTAATTACCCTTGTTCGGGCCCTTGCTCCCTCGATATCATCCTTGTTCACACTCGAAAAGCGATGCAGAAAAGCGATCTCCTTCGAAGCGGGGGAACAACTTCGCTCGGATGATCGTGCCCTGTAGATCGTACAATGCATGGGTTCTGCACACATGTGCAAGCATGAAGATATCAGAAATGCCCTATCTTCGATACACAGGCTATCTGGACTGTTTCTCGCAGGGTGCGGTGAACTGCGAATATTCAAACGTATAAAGGAGAGGTAGGAGTCGTCAGATATGTCTTTCTGTCTTGTCGGTTCTGTGCTGGAGTAGACCACTGCGATGGCGTCCTTCGTCCTCTTTTCCGTCTTGCTTCTCTGTCTCTCGTTCACTCCTGTCCTGGCACTACAGGAAGGCCGCACACTCGCTATTGATGGCATTCATTATTTTGTCCCGCCTGTTGCGGTTACGAAGTTGGTAACCAATTCTACAGGACTTGGTATTCGGTATGGAGTGACTAGTGATCTGATGCCGATGACGGTTATGGAGAATGGGGATGAAGTTTTTACGGACAGCAAATTTCAAGAAATAGTCGGGAATTATTCTGTGAAGGATGATGTTTGGGGGAAGGGCTTTTTAAGTGGTGAGTTCGAGTTCGGAGGCCTCTCTACGACTACCTACTTCACCTGGCACTGTAAAACCATGGCCCTCAAGCTGTTGCCTGCATGTTTTTTTTTGTCGAAGAGAGCGAGGCTCTCGATCCCAATTCCTTCATTCATCACCACACTATCCCACCGAACATCTCAACTAACTATTGTTAGCTATGTACTTGAAACACGGTGGAAGCGCAATCGAGAGCACCCTCAACGCAACACTGGATACATATGACACACAGTTGTTCATGAACTCAAAAACGACACTATCCAGTCATAACATTCCCGCTGGCCCATATGTTGTGAATCCAGCATCAGGAGAAGTCTACCAAGTCTATCGACTCTATTCCGACGTCCAAGGTGCATTCACAGAAGGCACAATAGCCAACCCAGACGGTTCATATAGTGTTCTGAATTCAGCCGTTCCCGGTGCACAATCGGGTACTATTGGAGTACCATCTCGTCTCTACTACACACAAACTCCATCTCAACCCCTTGCCGGCGTTCGACTCGGAGTCAAGGATATCTTCCATATTCAGGGTACTCGAACGAGCTGCGGAAATCGCGCATACTACTCTCTCTATCCACCCTCCAACGTCACAGCACCCGCTGTACAAAAACTCGTCGATGCCGGTGCCGTTGTCGTTGGAAAGATGAAGACCTCCCAGTTTGCGAACGGCGAAGCGGCCACCGCTGACTGGGTTGACTATCACTCCCCCTTCAACGCTCGTGGCGACGGTTACCAAGACCCTTCTTCGTCGTCTGCGGGTCCAGGAGCTGGAATAGGGGCATACTCGTGGCTTGATCTTGGCTTGGGCAGCGACACAGGAGGTTCCATACGAAACCCCTCTCAAGTCAACGGTGCTTTCGGAAATCGACCTTCTCACGGCCTCGTCTCCTTGAACAACGTGATGCCAATGTCTCCCATCCTCGACACGGCAGGCTTCATCACACGCAACATAACGCTCTGGAAAGCCGCCTCCCAGGTGCTTTACGGAAACTCCACTTCCTACAACTGGGCCTCCTTCCCGTCCAAGATCTTGACATCAGGCTTCCCAACCAGCGCGGACTCCGAAGCCGACGCAATCGTCCTCTCTTTTCTCGCCAACCTGACGCAATTTCTAAACGCCTCCGTCTCGTCTTGGGACTCCGATGCTGCTTGGAATGCAACAGCGCCGTCTGAAGCTGGAGGGGTAGACCTGACTGACTACTTGGGAGAAGCATATCCAGCCCTGATCTCACAAAACCAGTACGAGCAACTCGCCGTCCCCTTTCTCGTCGACTACGCAGCCGCAAACGCAGGCCGAAGGCCGTTTATCGACCCTTCGCCGCAAATCCGCTGGGCTTGGGGCCAAAACAACATCTCTTCCTCCGCCGCTGATGAAGCTGTGCACAACATGACGATTTTTCAGTCCTGGTTCAACTCGACAGTGCTGAGGCCGTCTAACTTGTCTTGTTCGGATAGCCTGTTGCTATATGTGGGAACTGACGGGACGCCGACATACAGGAATGTATACAAGGATGCGCCAGGTATTCCTGCGGGGTGGGACGTCAGTCGGATTAGCGGATTCGCGCAGACGCTGGATCATGTGTGGCAGATTGGCCAGGCTGGGTATCAGAGTAGTATTACTGGTGAGACAGAGTATCTGCCAGTTGCGGTCGATGTGCTGGCGGCGAGGGGGTGTGATGGAATGGTCATGCAACTGGTGCAGAAGTTGGAGAAGGCGGGAATTCTGGGAAGTGTGGCAGCGGGGAGGACAATGTTTTGAAAGGGGAGAAAGGTCTGGAACCGACGGGTGGTCACTAGACCCACAGTAAGCTTCTGAACCGAAGGCCCTCCTCTGTCATAGGAGACTGCTTTTGGCTCGGGGGATGGAAATGCTCGCGAGGAGAGCACATACATCCAGCAGTAGAAGACTTGTTTTATGAGTGGTGGATACACTTATTTGCAAGCCACACAACCACAAGGAGACACATGGTCGACAGATGAGAGTAGAAATTCCTGTACGGCAGCACAGTTCTCAATCCTAGAAGATCCATCGACTTCTAAAGGTGCTCGACGATTCAGCACGAGAATCACAGTGAAAAATGTTATCAACAGATGGCAGTAGAAATTTCAACACGTAACACAGTTCTCACTCCCAGAAGACACGTTGACTTCCAGAAAAAAGAAGAAAAAAACGCTCAATGGCTTAGCATGAGACTGCTATGAAAATCATGGGGTTGCATTCTTTCTCGGCCAACTCCAGCGCCTCCCAGAATAAGCTGGAATGTTCAGATGCAAGGAGATTGTAGAACGCATCGATGAATACGATGTCGAGCAGCTATATTTATACCTAAAACTCGGCTCGTACCGAAACTGAGTAAATCAACAATTGCACATCAGTAGCAGCTCACGTGATCACGACCCCTATACCGGCAACCCTCTCTCTTCGCCGAGGCAGAGAGGCGACGGCTTCGGATATAAAAAGGGGAAGAAGATCGAGCGTTGTGAAAGCCAGAAGACGTAAAAGTTGGTAGCAACACCATGGGCGTGTCTGTTTTGAAGACTCTGCGGAAAGATCATAGAACCTTTACGGTGGGGGGTTCCTACGAAAAGCTCTTCACACTAGAATTCTTTTTGGCCAGACCCTCAAGATGTGGAATGACAGCAGATGTTTCTGCCAGCGGTAGGGACACGACGTGACGGTGGGTCGATTCATTGCGACTAAAGGCAAAGTCTAAGCGCAATGGGATAATACTATAAGGAAGCTGGAAGTTCCACATTGAATATCCAAGTTTTGGATGCGAACTACCCGGAACTATGCAAAACGTAGGCTGTCTAACCAGCTCAGGACAGATGCTCTTGATCTCTGAGAAAGGCATGCACACGTAGACCCTTGTCAGCTGAGCGTCTTTCACGTCGCAATAGTCAAGGCATTGTTGACAGCAGAGTTGGCTAACGGCAGCAAGACTTTTGGACAACAGTGAGATCTTGCTCCAAGGACTTCGACTAAGAGAGGACGCGAGCTGAACGTTCGGCAAAACATTCTTTATCTCTTGTAGACTCTGCTTCTCACGATTTCAGGTAATAAAGAATTTCAGGAATAGCGCAGCTTTTTACATTACTGTAGAAAGTTCTGGGTGAATATTATGTGTAAACATGGCAATAAGCTGTATGAGACAGGTCAAAAACGTGCGATAGTAGAGACTAGAGACATCCATCGAAAGCAGATTGGGCGGCAGCTTGAGCCGGAAGCTGCAGACAAAGGTGGTGTTCTGTTCTTGAGGGGAGCTCGGTTCGAGAAGGGCGTAGGTGACGGGAGAGTGTTGTATGCGCAAGAGCTTGGCTGGTGCACTGGGTCTTCGGCATCTGAGCGATTTATTTTTGCATTTATTTTTTTCTTTTTCGAGCCGACATCCAAGGTCATGTGATGTCGCGGGAGCTCTTTTTTATTTCCCTCTCTTCCCTCCAATTTTGTCTCGCATCCATCAGTCAGTCTCCATGATAGCTATCTTCTTACCTCAACTTCGACTCTCCATTTTGCGCAGAAAGGGGGAAGCTTAAACCTAAATCGCCGTCTTCATAGAGCACCTAATCACATCATGAATAGAGTATCTTCGAATTCAGACTATCCAACCACTCTGTCATACTCCTACATACACCAGATCTAAAGCGTATATCTAAACCTCGGATGCAGATGTCCCAGCCGCCGCTCCATCTCTGCCTCCGAAAAATCTCCCTCGGCGGCGTTGATATGTATCCCAGCGAGCCTGTGATCTCGCTTCCCTGCTTCCCTCGCCTTGTTTTCCCAGACGATGTACCCCATGTCTATAAGAACAAGTACAATGCACAGCAAGAGGAAAGACAGGTTGATCGCATGTCCTGTGATGTATCTCGGTCTGCAAGTTTCAAGTCTGTCAGCTTCGATCCGCTCCTGTTGTGATGGAAATTCACAAAATATCCAGACGACTCTCTTCCTTTCGCCCCCTCTGACCTCTACCCCCGTCCAAAGCTCAAGCCCAAAGCCCTAACCCCCAGGGCCGTAAAAACGTCACAGGAAGAGAAGAGAAACTTACGCATCACCAGGCAAATAAGCAAAAGTCCCCACAAACGCCGAAAAATTCGCCACCGTAACCATCATCCCCACCCCCGTCGCCCGCACATAATGCGGCGCCAGATTATTCGCCAACCATCCAAACAACACCGGACTCGTTGCATAATCTCCTGCCCCTATCAAAAAAGTGCCTGCATACCAAATCGCCGGACGATCGCCTATGTCCCCAATTAGTATCTCAATTCATCAATCCATCAGTCCCCACATGAAAAACACTTGACTCGGCACTCCAAGACCGAAGAGAATGCCGAGGCTAAAGGCTTGAAGAAAGAACGTAAAGGAAAGAAACAAAACATACCAACAAGCAACATAACATAGCCCCCCGCGGCAACCGCCAATCCCCCCAACATAAACACCCCCCTCACCCCCGACCGATCACTCGCCCACGCCACCCCCAACACCGTCACAAAAGCCAGCAAATTCGGCGGTACCGTAAAAAGCTGTGCCTCCACCTCCTCATACCCCATCTCCCTAATAATACTCGGCAAGAAAAGACTAAAAGAATAAATCGGCGTGATCGTCAGGAAATTTGCCAAACTCAATAACACCGTATTGGGATTCAGCAAGGCCATTTTGATCGAACACAGGCTCAGCTTCTCGGTATTCGGTGAGCTGGTGCTTGCTGAATGGGTTTGTTGTTGTTGTTGTTGTTGTTGGGGCTGGGAGGTACGCGTAGTATCGCTAGAGTTTCCCCGACCAACATCGGATGTCGACCGATGCAAATACAAGTGCGGACTCATCGGCTGTTCATAATCCCTCGCCACCCTCTCCCTCGCAACCCCTTTCTCCCCCTCTGTCAACCACCCCGCCCCCTCAATCCCATCCGGCAACTTCCACAGCGCCGCCGCCCCCAGAACCACCGTAACCGCCCCCTCTACAAAGAAAATCCACGGCCATCCCCTATACCCGCCCACATCAATGCGTCCCAGCCCCGTAGCAAGCAATCCACCTATCGCGCCACTCAGCGGCGAAGCGCAGAAAAACACCGCTATGCGCATCGCCATTTCTTTGCGCTTGTACCATACACTGAGATACAGCACGAAGCCGCCGATCAAACCGCCTTCGCAGAGACCGAGGAAAAACCGCGCTATGCAGAGACCGGTGAACGAGTGAACGAAACCGGTGCAGAGATCTACAATCCCCCACGCAACAACCAAGCCAGGTAGCCATTTCCCCGGCCCCACGATGCCCATCAACCAATTTGACGGCAGCACAACCAACACATAAGGGATATAGAAAATCGTCAGCGCGATGTTGAATTGGTTTCCTTGCAACTTCAGCGACGCGGGTAGGCCGACGATCGAAGCATTCCCAATATTCGCGCGATCGAGAGCTGCCAAGAGCCAGAGGAGGAATAACCAAGGCAGCAGATGCGTGTCCAGTTTGTGGCAGATATGGCGTTCGATGACAGCGAGAGGGAGCGGACGTTTGTGCAGGTGCGGAGAGGAGGGACGCCGCGAGGAGGGGGCATGCGAGGAGGAGAATTCGGGCCAGAATTCGGTGTAGGAGGGGGCGAAGGATTTGGCTTGTTCGGGGGTGGAGAGGGGGAGGATTTCGTCGGTTGTGGAGAGGGTGCGTGGTGGGTTGTGGTAGTCGAGGGTGCTGTTGTGGGGGATAGCGGGGATGATGGACTGGCGGTCGGGGAGGTGGATTTGGGTTGTTGGTGTTGCGGAGCGGTATTGGGCGCGCCAGGGGACGGAGAGGGAGGACATTGTGATAATTGGATGACTCTCTTTCAAAGAGCCGTTGAGTTAAGAGTATTTTGCAATGATAGACCAGTCTCGGTAACGCTGTACGAAAAGAATCAAAGAAGGATGATAAGAGTTGAAACTGGAGAGTTTAGAATCTTAGGTTTCTAGGTCAAGTGGGATTCGAACACACTCGAGGTCGGTCAGAACCGAAGCATCACGAGCCCAGACCCTTTCTCAAGATCAAGGAAAGAGCAGCACGGGTTGGAGTTTTAGAAGTCCACGTCAACTTCGAGAAAGAGCACCTCACGCACATCACCTACCACTTCTCCCCTCGCTACACCCCTTCATATATCACCCCCCGTTGCACCACCCAATAGCAACCAACGCCACGATGCCAAGCACCTCTCCTTGCAACCCCTTCCCATTCTCTCGGCTTAATTATCTGATAAGCATTCGACCCTACCAACCATGGTAGCAGATCTAGAACTGCATTGGGTTGCCAGCCCAGCTTCTGACTGGTTTCCAATTGTTGAGAACTGATGGGAAACGCTAGGGTTGAGGCCGAGCCGTGCGTCAAGCACGATCGATCGGGCGAGCCATGGCGGCGGGGAACATGTGCGGGTAGATGTCTGGGATTTGGTAACCAGTGTCACTGATACACAGTAACCCGAACCAGCCCCGTGGACTCAGCCACGTTGTGTGCGGTAGTGACCCGAATGAAAAATATTCCGACTTACATGTAACTACCGTCATCGTCGACTGGGTGTTTAGCCTCGAGTGAGAGTTCTGAGCTTGGATTCGCACCGAAGCAGGCCGAGGTTCCAGAAAATGTTTCTTCGAAGAAGAAAACCAAAGGTGACACGAAAGAAAGACCTACCCCGCGAGACTTTGTGTATCCGTCGACGAGTATTTGGAATGGATGTCTGAACGCTCAGAAACCGAAGACCGAACGTCATGTCTGGAATATGTATGGGTATTGTATCTCAACTCCGTAAAAGCAAACCGCTGAAAGATCAGAGAGAACGCCAGTAAGGCTCGCATGCAATGCGTACCCAGCCGCCCGCAAGTAGACACCGCGCCGCCCCATCTATCCTTCACAAGTAATTGTCAACAATCCAATAATACACAAAAAGTTGCCCACATACCACTACCGTTTCCTCACCCTATCCTTGATCCTAACCCCATTCCTCTGCTTAAACCCGCTCATCTTCCCCACACTGTGCCACACGCTCTCCGACACCCTAATGGGCAACTTCCTCCCCTTCAGCCTTTGGTCGATCAACCACAGGCCCACCACAAACTCGTCCTTGTCCAACCTCCCAGAGTGGCTCCGGTCAACTAGATCGTAAACCTCTTCTAGCACATCAGGGCCCAGTCTGCTTCGTGACCAGATATCGCGCACGACCAGGTTGATCACCGTTTCACTCTCATCATAGGCCCGTGAATTTGCACTAGGAAACGTGCCCCTGTTGGAAGCCCACACGCCTTCATAGCGTTTGCGCTCGCGCTCGGTGACTTCGTCGCGCCAGCGCTTGCGGTCGCCTTCGTGGTGCTTGTGTGGGTGTTTCTTCATGAGGTGTTTTCGTCCCCAGTGTCGAGTTTCTTCTTCCTCTTCGGGTTTCATTGGTTTGCGGAGAGTGGTTCGGAGGCCTTTGGATGGCGAGGGAGTGCGTCTGATTTGCTGGGGTTGATGCACGAAGAGACTGTTGCTTGCTTTGCGGCGGGGTGGGAGTTGTGGGTGTGGGGTGGGTGCCTTGGCTGGGGAATTTGCGCGGGATGTAGCGAGGGATCCTGCGACCATTGCATTTGCAAGTGTGTCGACAGTCGTGTAGCTTGATGGTTTTGACCCAGGATTTGACGAAGGACGTCTGCGAGGTGGAGGTGGGATAGGAGGCCTCATTTTGGACATTGTATTTTCCCGCCCAGCGGCTCGTGTCTGCGAGTCTTGATTTGAAGAAGAGGAATGGCCTCGAGAACTGTTTTGACCGTCGAAGAGTGGAGGCTTCTGGAGCATTCGCGTAGTAATCTCCGGATGCAGAATGATCTTTGCAGGTAGATTCTGGTGCGTCGGCTTCGGCGACACGATTTCTGCTATACTAGACCTGACAATCGGCGATGTAGGTCTTTTGTTGTTCGAGTTAGGCTCTTTCTGTTCGAAAAGTCCGATTAGAGACGCAGTGGGAGGTATAGGGTTTTCGTCGAGTGAAAAGCTTTCGATCGAGCTGGGAGCTCTGGAACTTCGACTGGGGCGCCTTGAGCGTTGAATACGAGGGTTGTTTTGAGCTGCCGAGTTGTTCGACCTGGCGGCCTGCCCAGTCTGATTCGGCGAGACAGCAGCAGAAGCACATCTTGAAGCTGCTAATGCGGCAGCACTGGCAATAATAGACGGTGACTTTGGCTGCTCAGTCGGGCCACCCGGCAGCTGCAGGTGTTTCACATCCGACAGCTGCTGCAGTCTTTCGCGCACAATGCCGGCATCTGGACCCTTCCCGTATGCTCCCGATCCGCTGTTCGCTCTCGTCCTCTGGCGTTGTGATGCTGGAGACTTCGGAATCTCGATGGGACGCGGGGTGGTCGCCTGTGATCTGCCAGCACCGCCGGCCCCTCTCGCGGCAGCTAGAGCTCCTCCATTGTCCCCGTTGTATGAGGCCGGCTTGGGCTTGGGCTGCGGGGGCGCCTTGTTGTAAGCAGCAGCAGCGCCATTCACGGCAGCGTTTTGCGGATTTGGCTTGCTGGAGGAGCCATAGCCGGATGGTCGTCCGTTAGTCATGGAGCGAAGCTATGACTTGAGGTGTTGGCGGACGTGTGGACATTGGACGGGACGTGAGGAAGAAAGCGAGGAATGTCGGCTGTGCGAGACAGGGTTTCAGGTCACATGCTGCGTTTCATGGCGATTTCGAAGCGATTGGGGTGCGAAGGGTTGCTTCAGTGCAATGGCAGTTGATATATCAGCGAGGGAGGTGGAGTGGACAGTGGTTGGGCTTTGGCCGCGAAGCGATGATCTTATTGACACCCGACCTCGAAGGTTTCGGCACGCGACTGAGGCTGAACGCAGGCGCCCTACCCTGCATGACCCCGCCGAAAATATTGAACACCCCAGCGCCCTGTGACTATGCCGTTATTCGGCCTCATGCCCGAAATTATATTAAGTTTAGAAATCCTATTGAAATCATGTTCTGCCTTCTTTTGTTCTCCAGGAAAAAAAGGAGAATAAGTGCAGTTGTCGACTCTAGAATGACGATCGCCCCTTTTCCTTATCTTATCAATCATCGACATCAAAGCATTACCCCAGGAGCAGGGCTATCACAACTCATCGAATTTCTCCCCGGCGAATAAAATGAGACGTGATCTTTTACGTCATGAAATCATAATATAGTGAGCTACTACAATGCATATCCCTCTTCGTCCAGCCGGGTGCCTTCTTTCCAGCTGTCGGCAACCCATTGCCATCCAACGATTCGTGGAATCGTCCCTTGAGGCCAAGTCGAGATCTCTTTCCTCAAATCTTTGACCTCCGGTGTCTCTTTCGCAGCAATAATATGAGTGATGCCCTGGTCTGGCTCAAGCTCTTCCACCACTTTGCCACCCCCAAATTTGAGGTCATTAGTTTTGATCGCCAAATCCACCGACATGGCAACATCGTCTGTCGCATCCGGTGGTACCAAACAAGCCTTCACCCCCCTGAAAAGCCAGCCCTTCGAGATGCCGTCGTCAAAAAGCCCCTTCTCCATAAGTTCATCCATAAACGCCTCAGCCTCCTCCTCTCTGCCCTCCCCTGCCTCCTCCATCCCCTTCATCAGCGCCCCCAACTCCCCCACCTCCACATCCCTCGCATAGCTATCCCCCCACTCATCCACCGTTCCCTCAAATCTCTCCTCCCCCTCCTTCCCCACCGCAAACAAATGCCCCCTCTCCATTGGCACCAAGAACCCCCCTGCTCTCCCCCTCGCCGCATCCCTCTCACTTTGCTCCACACAATCAAAAACCCATTTCGCCCTCACCACATCCCTCTCCCCCGTCTTAACCAGACTCGCCACCTTCACCAACTTCTTATCCGCCACAATCACCATATCCTCCGTCGCCAGTGGATTCTGCCATATCTGGCCCCCATTCTTCGTCACCATCTGCTCAATCTCCGCCTTACTTTTCTTCACCGGCGCCACACTCTCGCCAAGGACGCAAAAATTTAGTCCCTTAAACACACCCGTCGAAGGACCTGCATATGGCGTATGTACGGTCTGGTCATTCCCAGCAATAAGAATCTCCCTCTTCACCTTCTTCGGCGCCCTCTTTCTACTATTATCAACCTCAAACTCCTTTTTCTTCGCCTCCTCGTCAACCTTCGCTTTCAGATCTTTAAACTCCGCAATGGAAAGCGCGCTATCCCATGCTTTGTCGGTTCTCAGGCGTTGGAAGCGAGGAAAGCGGAGCGTGTAGCCGAAGCGGTAGTCTTCGGAGGTGACGACGGCTGCGGCTTTTACACAGACGACGATGGAGTCTGAAGGTTTGATCCAGACGTCGGGGCGCTCGGGGACGCCGCCGCCGAGCTCGATGTATTCGGTGGGGGGGTTGCGCGCGTCCCAGTCGATCCATTTGCCGTCGGTGTGGTGCCGGATGGCGGCGTAGTCGTCTTCTTTGAAGCCGCCGCCGACTTTGAAGAAGGACCAGTGGAGCATGGGGTTTCCGCCTGGAAAATATCAACATCATGCGAGACTAAGTTTAGACATATCATTGCCAAAAGAAAAGGATGAGAAGACATAAAGAGCGGGTTTTGAAGTGACTTGAAGTTTTATGCAAAAGAAGACTTACGGTACGCAGGAGATGTGGGATCAACACGCAGGCCACAGAGATAACTTGAAATTCGACCGCCTCTTCGACCAGAGCCGTAGAAACCAGCAATGATGAGACAATCCAAAGACTCGCCAAACTCAGACATATACTCGGGTTTCACCTTCATCCAATCATCATTCCGGCTATTAAGTCGATAAGCCGATCTCGGATTCTTCAACACCAAGCCTTCGCTCTTCTCCGCAACAACTTTTCGCAATAACGGTTCGATCGCAGACATGCTGGTAGCAGCTTCATACGTGTGTTTTTCGAGACGGCGATGGACATTTTTGACAACCCTCTCCAGAGTGGCCCGCCTATCTCGTAGCGTGTACTTGGTAAGGGGCTCATCGTTCAGGTACAGAAGGTCGAAGACGCGGAAAAGGGGTCTGGGTTCGTCCGACCATGGATTCTCCTTTGCAGAGAGGGCGGCCGTCTTCAGTGTACCGAATGCGACCATAGAGTCGCCTGCTGGGTCCCAGGTGATCATCTCCCCGTCTAAAATCAAGTTCCGCACTCCGGGATCGAATGCTTCCTTCAAATGTCTCGTGAGAGCCGAGTTGTCATCTTCAAGCCCGTTGCCATACAGATAAGTATAGTCCTTAGCTTTCCTCGACCAGAACTTGAACGATTTGCCTCCGGGCTTGGAATCATCCTCTTCCATATGCAATTGCATTCTCTCGCCGTCCAATTTTTCCTCAATCCAGTACTCTGGATCTTCGTCCGTAGGTCGCATATTATCGACCATTTTCTGGAACGAGTGCATTTGGAATTGAGCAAGTTGTGGCTGGAAGCACTGCATCAAGGAAATTCCAGCTTCGTCGTCGTCGAGCCGCTTCGAAGGATCCGTCAAATCCCAGCAAACCTTTCGTAGACTGGATGATACATTGAACAGAGCTTCGCCGTCAGGATGCCACATGTCGAGGAACGTCTTCTCCGAAGCCCCGACCTTCATTTGCCTCAGGATAATTCGAAGCAGCCACATCAATTCCTCCGGATTCATCCTCTCGTAGAACTCGGTAAAAATTGGTAGCTGCTGGTCTTCCTTCGAGACACCTGAAAGCTTATCTAAAAGCATATTGACCTCGGAAATCTTCATATCGCCATAAGTACTTCGCATCGGCCGCTTCTTGAGCACTTCATAGCATCTTCCCGCGAAATCGCCCGCCATTCTTGCAGCGGCTGTCTGGCCTGGCAATCTCCAGTTGTTCAGAGCATTTCCGTCTTCCGTGTTGGCAATATTCATCAGTCTGACAAGTAGCTTCGCAATTGCTTTTTCTTTCAGCCCGTACATGGCTCTTTCGCGGTCCTTGTCGGGGATGATAAGACGCATGACTGGGTAAATATCCTTCCCAACATCCTTTCGCCATTGGGAAAAGAAGCGCTCGATGATATTTCGTCGCACGTCATGAGGATTGTGACGTCTGGCAGCGCCTGGGGGACCCTTCTTGGCATTGGAGGCTCTGTTGGAACTGAGGGGATTGAAAAGCGACACTAAGAGCGTGTGGAAAGGCGGGCTCTCGAAGTCATTCTTGGGGCGATCGGGGTATCTGCTTCAATTAGTGACTTTCTCTCAAGCTTAGGATTCAAATTTACTTCTGCTCGAGCTCCTCGTAGGGCACACCTCCATAGCTGTACTGCTGCTTGTCATCTTCGATGGCTTGCTTGGTGGGCATTTTGACGGTTGGTTGCACTCAACCAAGGAGTTTTCACGATACTTGGATGTTGTTGTTCCAAAGGGAGATACAAAGGGTTGTGTCGCTTGAAAGTTGCAATAGAAGACCGAAGATGCAGAAAGCCGCTGAGGTCATGTCGGTCCTTCACCAGCGGTGGGCAGATTCGGCGGGCACAGAGTAGAGCGGCCGACAGAAAGCAGGACTCCCAATTTTAAAGAAAGCGCCGTTACCGTCGTATAAGAACAACCCACCGTTTCTCGATTTCATGTCGTCTCGGACAGCTTTCGTCAGATCTCCGCAATTTTGTTGGTTGAAAATGGTTCCGATCCAGGCAGACGCGCGCGGAAGTGAAGTATTGATTGACACGAGATCACATGACGTGTCGTGGCACTCTAGCGCGTACCTTAGATGCATCCTCGATGCCCACGATCGCGTCCCGAGCATTTTGTCTCCCGCTTCTCGCAGTCTCGCGTTAACACCATCACCAAACGAACATCAGCATTTCGCTGCCCACACACCTTCATTCCTGCCTCTATTTACACCTGGATCTATGGTATGAGTACGTGATGCAATCAACAGTCATATGTCACAAAGCATGCCAGACTTTCGTCAAAGCCCGAGGATTCCCAAAGATTTAGAACGGCAGGACGAGAGGATATTTTCCACCGCAACTTGAGATCCCCAATTCTCCTGTCCAGCTTTCTCCATCCCTGGAATTCTTGTCGGTTCGAGAACACATACTCCTGTCCGACTTATTCTTGCTCAGACGAAAAAGAGTTTCTCTCCGATGTGGTCGACCCCAGCATGAGATCCCACCGAATTCATACACGCCATGCGCCGTCGCTCGAATGATGCGTCGTCAAACCGGACCACGGCTCAAAGTACCTCCTACTCCTTATTGATATCATCGTCAGGTTCCAAATAGCCAAAATCCGAGAGTACATCTCACCTCAGAAAACAGCCGCCCAGGACATCAACTGTGTGTCTTGGCCAACCAAGCATGAAGCCTGTCACTGACACTCGTCCGCCGACTCTGTTCTTCGCTGTTGAGCGTCTGCGTTTCTCTTCCGGCTTGTCGATCCATTTTGGGAGACATCTTTGCGTTCGCATCCAACTGGTTTGGCTCCGCAGCTTCTCCACCGCCAGCTCTCTCATCCAGCTCCGGACTATGCTCAATCGTCTCCCTCACGTCCTCGTCCGCCGCTTTCGTGTGGTTCGTTGTCCGCCGGTTTCTGATCATCGTTTCGACCAGCCTTTCCAGGTCCATGATCCGCTGCAGCAGTTTATCCTTCTTGCGACTGCTGTGACACTTGCTAGACGGCTCGGTCCGGGCAACAGTTGATGATGGCGTCGTCACACGCGCACTATTCTCCCGGCATGCAGGTGTGGTGGACTTTTTCTTGGCCTTGCGTTCGTAGTAGTGGCGGGAACCCATCTTGCTCCATCGATCACCGCATGAACGATTGCTGGGGTATGTCGAGGGGGGTCGACGTTCAAATATGGTATCAGGGTTCGAGATCTGAGAGGCCCAGGACTTAACGCCATGCTTGCAAATCCCGTCGGCAAATTCTGTGGCCATAGGGTTTTAAATCCATGGAGCCTGATTCGATCATTTGTGTACTTTGTTACATGCTGAGGTAGGTCGCGTTCTCTCGCCCTTATTTATTGTCCGAGCCATCCGAAACACAGTGATGGCCGCCGCGGGATTGATGAGACGGCTCTCGGCTTCGGAGTTTACACGAGGACAAGGTCCGGATCTCCATCAGATGAATAGCATGACTACGCCAACATCACCAAAAGACCATTGGAATTCTGGAAATGTCTCAAAGATGCATGACGATGGCCTTGAAGTGTTTTAAAAATCTTATCTCCGTGCAGCTGCAGCCCCTCAAGTGAGGCGATCGCTATCCCCGATCACGTCCGAAAGTATCTGAGTACTCCTCAACAATCCAGATGCTCGCTGGAACAGCTGTGTCAGGCTGTGTGTAGCTTCGTCAACGTCATTCGACGACAATTTTGGCAGAGCCGTGAGACGGTGGCTTTTATATTTCCTTGCGTCCCCCAACACAACCATTTGCTTCAATACGATCACTTCTACTCGGTTGTTTCTAGTCTCCAACATTGCATCGGCATTCGTTCTCTCTTCGAGTCATCAAGATGTTTCGAGCATGTGCGAAGTCCGATTTCCGAATTGCGATCATGCTTCGGTGAGTGAAGCAGTTATTGGATTATCGGAGTCCGAGAAAATCACGACGTGCGACAAAACTCGAATATTCGAGACATGATTGGCGCTCATGGAAATCGATGCCCGATGGCCGAGTTGGTCGGAAGTCCTCATCCTTGCTGAGACTGCTAATGCTTTGATATATATGGATTCCTTCTGTGCGATCAAAGCGATTTAGAGCAAGCTAAGTCCTGCATTCACAAAGGTCACGTTTCGCTTTCAGAAGGAGGCTCGCAATGATTATAACAGATACCGAGTGGGCAGGGGCCGGACAAGCGAGGATGCTGCAATGCAATCGTGGGCTTCAGGCCCACAATTCCTTTCCTTTCCCCGCTTCAACTGTACAACTCCAGGACTTCAAACCTCCAGTTCTTCAACCTCGGCGTTGTGACGAATCATATCGACCATCCTCTCGGGTAGCACATCGTCCGACGGAATTACTCCAACAATCGAGAGTCAAGGCCGTTGAGAAAGCGAAAGTGACAAACAATGTCTCTTGAACAAACCATTGATGCTTCAGATCCCGCGTATCGCGATGATGCTCGACCGAAGAAGATCGCCGCCCTTGAAGAACCAGAAGCCAGCCCTTCACCCTCCGCGTGTGCGACGCTCTGCGGGTACTGTCAGGATATTTTTGATCATCTGCCACCTGAAGAAAAGGATAAATACCTTGCAAAACATCCAGACTTATCCGCAATGAGACGCAATGCGGAGAGCGGATGCCACCTCTGTCACCTACTCGTGACTCCCCGCAGTGGAGGCCAGCAGCCCCGAGGCCGCACCGTGGAGTCGATCGAGGTCTTTGTTAGTTTCAGAGAAGTATTTGAAACGGGACTTCCCCATTGGGAAATTGAAATTTCTGTATCCTCTCCTTTTCACGTTGGCCATCGTGTACATATATGTCCAGAAGAAAGCTGTGAGTCTTAGCTGTCCATATCTGTCATCAAACTCTTTCAGCTGACGATATCAGATGACGATAATAGAGTGAACCTGGACAACAGCATCCAGCTGGGGAGACTGTGGCTGGGGGAATGCTGTACGTATGATTGGGATTATTGCGGAGTCAACGGCCGCTTTCTGCCGACAAGACTTATCGATGTTGAAGTCGAGATGCCTCGCTTGGTCCTGTCTACTGAGCTTGAAGACTTTCCGCTGTATGCAACCCTAAGTCACTGCTGGGAAAGAATTCATTCGAAACCCTTACAAGAGGCAATCTCGATATCTTCAGGCAGGAAATTCCCGCGCAAGCCCTCTCTCGTACGTTTCTGGATGCAATCGCCGTTGCTCGAGGACTGGGCATCCCGTATATCTGGATTGATTCTTTGTGTATCATGCAGGACAAACCGGCCAATGGAGACAACAGCGATAACGACTGGGTCAAGGAGTCGGCCCGGATGTGTGATGTGTACAGACACTCGTATCTCAACATCGCTGCGACGGGTGCCGTTGATGGCAACCAAGGCCTGTTCCCGACTCAGAACGAGAGCTACGGTGACTATTATCACTTCTTCAACACTCAGACGAGAATCAAGAGCGATAGATCTGGTTATGTCTTCTTCTTAGGAAATCTGTGGGATGAAATTATGTGCAACTCGCCGCTGATTCAGCGAGCATGGGTAGTTCAGGAGCTCATCCTCGCTCCCCGAACTCTGCACTTCGCCAGGGCCGAATTGTTTTGGGAATTCAATCGCAAGACTGCCTGCTCTAGATTCCGTCCCCTTCTGCCCTATTTCTTCTATCCCATGTGGCGACCTATGCAAAAACACCGGACCAAGCAACCCCTGCCAACCTATTTTTGGAAAACCATCGTCAAATCCTATAGCCGGTGCAAACTGACATTTAGCTCGGATAGACTTGTAGCTCTGTCGGGCTTAGCTCGAGCTATGAGCACTTCACGTGACTTAGGTGAATACCTAGCCGGGCTCTGGCATAACGACACACTGATCTCCCACCTTCTCTGGAAATGCGCCAAATCTGATAGCCAAGATTTGCGTCCCCGTCCGACGGAATATTGGGCGCCTACCTGGTCATGGCTTGCACTGGATCAACCTGTCGATTGGTACTACCCTTCGGATTACCTATATCGCGCTCAGAGAAGGTACAGCCGAGTGACCCACAGCGAGCGAGTTCTGGCAGGCCCTGATGAGTTCGGTCCCGTGTCTTACGCAGCACTGGAACTCGAGTGCGAGAACTTGCTTCCCGTCACAACGGGCACTGGCCTGAATGACGACCCTTGTACGTCGGAACGGCCTGATGCAATATGGGCGATTGGAGACTGGTTTTCGAGCTCTGAATTCCGGCTCTGGTTCGATGTTCCGGTAGCTGGAAATCAGCAGCTCTATTTGGTGCTGCTTCTTTCGCACCCTATGTGGAAGAGAGCAGACGGGTTGATTCTGAAGCCTGTCGGCACGGAGGCTGGCTGTTATGAAAGGCTTGGCATGTTTTCTACGTATGGGAACCCTTCAGGTTCTGGCCCTTTGTCGATCCCTGATAAACGGGAAAACTGTTCTTTTCACGGTCTCAACCTCCTCCCAAGAAGACAGCCAGCCCCTCCGAATTTATTGCCGCCTACTTGTTTCAAGAGAACTCAGCAAGCACCAGATGGCAGTACCAAATATGTCATCGAACTTGTTTGAGACAGAAGCTCGAACGCTTTCTAAGCCTCACTTCTACTATTACATACCTCGTCTAAGCAACCTCGAAGCCCTCGTTCCTATCGATTCGGATGACAGCACGAGTCAAGGCTCAAGCACACTTCCATCGACCTCCGGGGTCTGAAAACATTACAATTCTATAACTTCGAGATGTCTCTCCGTGGAATTCAGTGGACTACTGCAGCACTAAGGCTTTCCCAGCCCGATGTTTGCCCTCTTCAGCAGCTAGGGGTCCAAGGCTCTTTGACAGCCTTGCCGGGTCCTTCTTAGCTATACTTCTCCAATCATACACACAGCGAATTGTTTGCTTGGTGAATTACGCTGGACCGTCTAGGTAGAAGATATGTTCTTGCTTTCGTGGACATGGAGGAAACTTCTAGCCGAGATTTATAAAGCCACTTAATGTCTCACATGCTTTATTCATCAGTTCCCGTCGGTATTCAAGCCCTTCGGTGCTCAGGCGACATAAAGCCAGGATAGCCACTGGAATCCGATGCTCAAAAGTATTTCAATCTTGAGATGCTGACTATCCTCTACACAGTGATTTAACCTCCCTGCAATCGTGTAACGAGGAAAAGCAGTAACCGATAGTCACCAGCTAGACCAAGTGACCCATATGATTCTCAGCATCCTCATGCCTCACACAAACATTTCCGCCCGACCTGCACGAAATCCCAAAAGAGTCTTCCACATCAAATGGCCTCGTGCATTCCCAACACTGTAGTTCCGCGTCTGAACACTCTCGTCTAGCCCCAATCAACCTCGTCCGACCCCTACACACCACCTCGTCCGTCAACCACAGCTCGCTCACATCTACATAACCCCCAACCCCCATCCCTCCCCGATCAAAAGCCCACATAGCTCAGTTAGCACCACCACTCGCCTCCAAACCCCTTACTCCCCAAGAGGTCCCAAGGCCATTTTGCTAACAGTCTAACAAGTCATCAAAAAAGTCACCGCAGATCCGCAACCACTCACAAAAAAAATAACACCACAAAGAAAATGACGAAAATGACAAAACCTGTACAGCACTCAGCAAATGCCAGCACTCCGATTACCTCCAGTGGGTGAAATACTATTAGGAGTCAAGATAGCATGAAGTCGAGATAACTGAAGCCGCAAGTGGGCTGGGTGCAACGGCAAAGGCTGTAAATCTGAAATACGCCGCGAGGCGAGGGGCTTTGAAATCTCGCGAGGTGGTACGAGATTGGAATAGCGCCTACAATCTGTGCGATGGGCTGGCTTGGAAGCTGTGTGGAGAGTGTAAAACTTGGTATGTGATGAGTGTGAGGCTTATGATGAAGTTGAGTGGGCTGTGTGTATACATGAACCCCCTTTCTGATATCTTTTTCTTTTAGAGATGGTGGACGGAGGATAGAGGACGGAGGATATGAAAAACAAAGTTAAGATGTATTAAAATGGGGATCCCTTAAAATGAGTGGACCATTTGGATGTGTCAATAAGACAAATCCGATCAACACGTTTCTGGCAGATGAGGAACAGTCACCGTGAAAAAGCACCCACCCGCACGTGACTTTACACATTCGAAAATTCGCCACCGACCCAGCGAGACGGGTACAAGAATTTCCAAATCTCGCCACTTTCCATCGGGGTAGTCCTTGCTTGCTATCACTGATGGTTACCTAGTAACGAGTTTCCTTTTTTTTTTTTTTCTCTTGCCATTTTCTCGATTTCTTGTTCCGCTCGCTGGACATTCGCTTGTTCGAAGCAGCGCGCGCGCAGGACCTCAAGATATAGGTTTTTTGGCGGGTTTTTGCGAGAGGGTTTGGATGCGAGACCTACGAAATGAAGAGGCTGTGCGGATTCCTGTTGTGTGGTACCTATGCAAGCCTTAGAAGATACCTATAGATATAGTGAGGGATGACGGAATGGGAAGAGACGTCTTGGAGATGGAACACTGGAGACTCTTGTCAACTGCTTTGCTGTTAATTTGGAAATGCACAAACTTCCTCCTCTGGTGACATCTGAGGACATTGCGATTCACGTTTGATGTTTTGCAAGATGCAAACTGGATTGTGGAAGTTCAGTCCTTAGGTTCCAGAAGCATACAGCTCCGCGGTCCCCCTGAAAGTTCTCAGTGGAGCTCCAAAGCTCACAATAATATACAGCTTTTGGCAACACACCACATCCACACCGCAAGCAGACATTCGATCTCACAATAATAGACTTTATTTGATAATTCCTCTTTATTCGATTTTCGGCTTATGCCACCTCCCCACCATGATGATGGCTGCGAACTTGCCATTCTGGCCGTATTCTCCAAACTCCCAGGTTTCAGGTCAAACAGCTAAACTTCTCCATTATCCGACCCAAAGGTCCACATCACGGTCCCTCCCTTTCCTCCCTTCCTCAGTTCAAATCCTCTCAAACCCCATCTCCCCCCACCTTTTGGAAGAAATGTCAAAAACACCGTATGAGCGAGTGTGAGGGCATACCCCAAGAATTCCGCACCCCAAACCTAGATGCAAGCCCAACCGCCAGCGCCAGCGACCATTTTCCCCCTGTGATAGCCTCTTTTCCCTTATTTCTTCCACCTCGTCACCATGCTTCGCTATGTTGCTTGCTTGCATGCATCAGTCCAGTATTTCCCACCAGCTCTTACCTTCCTCTCCACCCAGCACCAAGCAGCGCCCCTCATCTGCGGCCATGCATTCTTCCAATTCGTTCTCCTGTCTTCCCTTCCTCCCCATTCCACTCTCTCTCCAGGTTTTCAAAACCCCCTCAATCAGCAGAAATCATCATCCCCCCAACTCCCCTCCCCCCCCTTCCCATCCCTCTTATTCCCACCCGTAAAATCCAGCTCCAACCCCTCAATAACCTCCATCCTCCCTCCCCTCCCCCCCACATCCCAACTGCCCACTCTACCCCCACACCCACCCCCCCTAGGGCCCCCGCCAGGGGGACTTTCACCACCCTCAACCTCCACACTACTCTTCTTAGTAACCACAATGCCCTCTCCCCTAACCACCTCTTCCCACCCCCCTCCCCCACCTCCCACTTTAAAATCATGATCCGGACTCGGCAAAGAATCCGTGCTATCGCAAGGACCAGTTATGGTCGTGATTACGTTGACATTGTTATGTTGCAATCGCGGATCGAGCACCATTTTCTCGCCTGGGGGGGCGGAGAAATTGAGAATGCCGGATTTGGATTTGGACGGGGGGGCGATGGAGGAGGTGGTGCTGAGGCGGGCGGAGTTTTTGGGATTGGCGGGTTGGGTTGTGGGGCGTGCGCTGTGTGGGCGTTGTTTGTGGAAGGGGGAATGGGGAAGGGGGAAGGGAGGATGGGGGAGAGACGTACTTTCCAGTGCGCGAGCGGGAAAGGGAAGCGGTGCCGTAGACGCCGCGGGAGGCGGGGTCGGTGGCGGCTGTGGAGGCGTTGTCTTTGGTGGTTACCCAATGGAGAACGAGGACGCTGAAGAGAACTATATGATTTTGTGTTAGCAATCTGTTTTTCTGCAGGGTCGAGGGAATAGGGATCTGGCATACCATCGATGTTGCAGATCATGAGGCAGACCCAGCCTTTTTCATCGTAGACTGCTAGGAGAATGGAGAAGTTTCTAACGTGGAGTTGGCGTTAGTGACGTTGTTGATTTGTATTTTTTGGATGGATGGAAGTGGTGTGGACTCTGAATGAGAATGGAAGAGGGTGGGGGATGGGGTTTATGACTTACACGACACTGGAAGTGAGCGAGGCGCAGCTGCCGATAAATGTACGCAGTGCCAACGTGCGGGCAAGCGAGGTAGCGTTCGTCTTGTAAGAATAGAGTGCTACTCCAAAGCGATTAGTGATCAAATTGAAGGGTATAAAGATAGACCACAAAAGACAAGCACATACCTCTCAGCGGAACCAAAAACAAACTAGTCAAATAGACATTAAGCACAATATCAAAAACCAGCAGCGGAATTAACGCAATCCTCTCCAACCCAATATGACAAGCCCCCTGGCTATTAATCCTCGCAATTCGAAAAACAAAACACAGCACAATGACCACAAGGTAAGGACCCAGCATTCCAATACAATTGAAAAGATAGATCGGATCTTTCATCCTTGGTTTCGAACCACGTCGAATAATAAAGACTTTCTCAACGAGAAAATAATAGATAAGGACTTTGGTGGTCATGTAGCAGATTAAACAAAGCAGAATGGCGCCATCGCAGATGGACCGGGACATGTTGAGATTGTAGCCGTGCGAGAGGATAGAGGCGGTTAAAGTGAAGACGAAGGAGTCGATGTAGATGATGATGACTAGCCAGCAGACGACGGGGAGTTTGCGCCAGTTGCGGATCCCTTGCGTGCGGCGGGTGATGAAAGATGCCAGTACGGCCAGGGTAACGAGTTGGATGGTTAGGGAGATGATTTTACCGTTCTTGGGCGTCTGAACGAGGGTTGGTCCGGAATCCGCCATCTTGAAGGTTTTGTGTGAAGTCAAGGGCAGAATCCCAGTTTCAAGAGGCTTGAGATGCTTGGACGCCCGAGGGCAAAGAGAACGCAAACCGAAGATAATTCAATCGTTGACAAAATAGTCGGATGACATTGAAAGAAAGAGAATCAGGAGTGGAATATGTACCTGCATAGGCAACGTCTTGTCCCTGGCATCGGTGATCTTACCACCGACTTCGAAATCTGGTACCCCTCAACATGAGTAGCGGGGCGTTTGGTATTGCTCTAGCCCACAACCCAGAATGTTTGTTATTGGATACTTCAGCACCAAAAGCTCAGATCGTCAGGGCAGGAGGCGCAGAGCATGGTGATCGGGGTGCTTCATACAGATCTGTACAGTGACTGAAGGCCAGCGCCAGGCTTCGGGAGGCTGAGCTTCAGGGACGCGCGGATTTCATATAGAGATCCTCACAACTGGTGGCATATATCACACTTCAGTGTCTGCATGGCTATATTGCCAATTTGCCCTTCAATAGACAAGACTCAGATAGAGCCAGATGCCGTCGCCTTGTCTCTTAACTCCAGACTTGATGGGTTTCTGTGACTTCGAGACCACTCTGCCTCTGGTGATAGCAAGCGTCCAATATTGCTATCTGGTGATAATACCAACACGCCAATCACAACGAGAATGCAAGGTACCAATAGTTTGAAATGAAGAAGCCCAGTGAAGGGGTTCTCACTCCTGATTCTGAAGCGCGGTCTGAAATAATAAAAAGGCTTACCTTTTCCTCAGACCTCAGTCAACTGTAATCACCAATCGGTAGCTATTCACAATTCAGGGGTTCCGAGCTAGCCAGTGCTCAAGGCTGCACGGATGACAGTCTCGCCACTTGCGGACCGTGGCATAGGTGTGTACCACTGACATGGCCCAGCGGTAACCGACTGACGACTTGAGCCGACATGCTTCAGAGGCCGGCACGCCGCACTCCAAACGGCCTAGTGATGAATATCATAAGGTCTTCAATTGGGCAGTAGCGCATAAACTGGCAGTCCCGAACCTGGCTGCACCGACTTTTGGGCTAAGCCGGCCCCAGATCTCGAGCTTTGAGCCAAGCCCTCCCGCGCAGCTTAGCCAAACTCTATCTCTTCAGGGTCGTCGCGCTTGGATCTCCCCTTGCTTAAAGTTGCTGAAGACATGCGTTCCCGGTAGTGCACGGTCTGGGCCTTCCAAGACTCTGGGGAAAGCATTGGGGGCAGCTATGTGCGTGCCATCACATGATCGTCGACTTGATGGGGTTGAGACTTCGCCGTATCTCTCAGCGCGACTCGACTCGACTCGAGATGTTGTCGCCGGTCGGTGGTCGTGTAGGCCGTTGTGTCGGTGTACCTCCCACGTGTAGTTTTTGGTCGGACAGATACTCCACAGCTTCAAGTCCGCGCGACTCAATTCTCAATTCTCCCCGCGCTCAGAGAGAGACAGAGACGGCTGTCGCTGCAGCACTGCTGCATGGGCGGGACGATGCATGTACCCGCTCGGGACCGGCCAGTGAGGTTGGGTGTAATCAGATTTGGGATGGAGAGCTCTTGTCTGATTTGAGAAATGGGAGACGAGGGCGGACGGGCGGAGGAGCTTCCTGACTGTCGTTTGTTGCTTTGCTTGGCAGCACGCGACTCAAATGCGACTCGAGGAAGCATGGACAGCACAACATACAGGCCCCACGCTGCAGCTGCACTTATCAGTGACAGCGAGACATGGAAGAGAAAAAAAAAGCTGACCGCTAATTCGAAGAGATGGATATCAGATATGAGATGTGAGAATTGGCAGTCGCAGAGGAAATGAAAGAAGTGAGAGCTGGCAGTGCTGACAATACTAACCTCCATCCCACGCTGTGGCTTTGCTTTTGCGGCCAGAAGCGAGGCACTACGCAGGTCTTGGAAGGTCGGATACATGTAGCAGAAAGGGACAGAAGCCGGACAGGGTCAGATAAAGGAATGCACGGGAGAATGAGATCAATATGGATTCAATGAAATGACGGCTGGAATTGAATGAGATCGACCCGTCCGCCGTAATATAGGGCCAGCAAATGGATGGCATTCTCCCAGATTGATGATCGCGGCAGGGCGGTGCCGAGACGTCGAAGCCAAGTTTGCCGTGGTTATGATGTGAGAGCTGGTGGGCACAAGCTGGCGGATTGAGTCGTGTGCCATGTCGGTCTTGCCTGCTCTGCCATTCAGGCGCAGCTTCCTTATCAGTGCCAGACCTTGGAGCGTCGGCCACTTGCGCGCCGCACCTTTGAAACCCGACATACATACCCAGCGCTCCCTCCCTCGAATTCTGTCCTGAATCTTCTCTTTCTACCATTTTCTTCACCATCCCCAAAACATCGGTCCCTCGTGTTCAGCTGCTCAGCCTCGTCGCGCTACTGCTTTCTAAGCCTCCCGAGTCGCTAAAGGCTTCTGCGGAATGCCTCACAAGAGTCATCAGACCGATCTCCTTGACGAACTGCTGGCCTTGCGACGGATGAGTCTGCGATAAGGCCGGAACACCCCTTAATTCAACTGGAAAGGCCATTCATCAATCCCATATTACAAAAGGATCCGCCAGCACGGAGTGTCAGGGCTTAGCTCTCAAAAGTGAAGCACCGTCGACCAGACTATCAAGTAATCGATACGACGCAGCCACCAGGCACCCCCGATCCCCCTTCCCCACGTACCCGGCACGCACACTTGCGGAGCCGCTCGGACTGGCCCACGATGATGTACGGCCCTAGATCCTATCTCTTCTCGCGCCCGGCGCCCAAGTCCTCGGATTCTTCGCCTTCAAAAAGCAACCGTAATGAGCCTGCCATCACCAGCGCGCCAAGAACCGCCATACCCACTCCCAGCGACCGCACCATGTCTCCCAGAACTGCAGCAAACTCACCTTCTATGACTTCGCAACCTGTGGTTATTCCCAGTCGAGCCGGGCGAGATTCCAAGTCGACGCGCGAGAAGCATCGTCAAAGCGAACGGAGGCAAAGTCCATACAATGGAAGCCGGAGTCGTGATTCCTCGGAGCGCCGGCGAGCTTCAGATCTTCACTCGCCCGATGCCATTCCACCTTCAGTTGCTGCTCTCCTCGCCATGACCTCTATTCCACCACAGAAGCGAAATGCATCTACTCGCCGGTCGAGCAAGAGCCGTCAGCAGAAATTGACCGTCGAAGCTGTGTTTCAGCATACGGCATCGGAGAAGTTCGATACCTTCTCTGAACCAAAGAGTCCTATGGATTTACTACTTAGCCCTCCGGAGGACTTGTTCGATGACGATGCTATGGGCAGCGAGAACGGCTTGGAGTCGGTCCTTTCCAACAGAACCAGGTCGAGCGAGTCTGTTCCATCACTCGATGGTGTTTCTATCGGCGATAGTCCGACCTTGAGTCCCTTATCGACTCCCCAGTCCCGTGGAAGGAAATCACTGCCGACCCGCCGAGTTGAACCCATCTCCTTTGACCTCGAGCTTAGCAACCCCGAACATCCCTTGGCAGTTCAGGATATCGAGGTGGAGGAGCTGGACTTCCGGGTTTTTGAGAAGACTACGTCGGTGGAGGAGGTGACCAGCCCAGCCAAACGATCGACGAAATCAATGTTCAAGTCCAACTTGACAGCATCGCTCCGAGCATTGAAAAACGCGGCTCGAACCATTTCCAGCTTGAAGCCACCCGTGGTTGCACCAGACGATTTCCTCACGCGATCAATCATTTCCATCGACCCTCAAATTCCTTTCACGGACGAACGAATGCCACCCATATTGGATGATGCGCCTACTCCAGCACTTCGCCGCTACCTAAACCCTACATATCTTGAAAACATCGCACCATCGCTGGCACAAACAGCCCAACCCATCAAGTGTTCAGCCTCTATCCAAATGCAGACCTACAAGCCACGATCCAAGTCCAATTCGCCCTCCACATCTCGCCGAACTTCCGTCGCATCAGCAGAGGATGCATTCCTGGATGTCGCTGCAGGACCTGTCGGTCGCCAGAGAGAAGTGAGGGAGAATAGCGACTTCATCCGCGTCGCCGTCATGGAGATGGCCATGCGCCGCAACGGAAAGCTCGACGACAAAGTCCCCGGACGAGCACGCTGGTGTCTCCCTCCCCGCAAAATCACCACCAAGCCCTACGAGATCACCAAGAGCGGCGTACCTCGTCGCTGGATTGCGATCACTCAATAGCCAACTTGACGATATGCGACAGCGACGACTATTTCCGGCAGCGCCGCGCCCAATTGCCAATTATCGATATCCATTAGCAGATTAGGAGCAATTACGAGGTCAGACCGCCAAGCCCACCGCCCACAGCCAAGTCTCCATCGAATCGTTCGAACCCTTCGTGCATCTCTGTAGACGCACCGTGACGACAAAGCGGGCCAATCAGCCGCCACCAATTTATTAGAATGGTTCCAACCCCAGTCCTAACCCCAGCCCAAACCCACAGCAAGACTTTTCCAGAAAACTTTCGGTCCATTTCACAGCCCCACCGCTCGACTGGGTTCTCCTGAACTTGCGCCGGCACTTTGGCGGGTTCAGGGTTGACACGAGAGGGCTCCACAACTGTCTGCAGAAGCGAGACCGGCACGGACAAAGCAGGAACAAGGAAAATTTTGTGACGCAACGAGTCAGGGAATTCCCATCTGTCACGCATTTGACCGGGAGGCCTTCCGACAGTCTGTCTCGTCCAGCCACCAGCGTTTCCATCCCGTAACTTGGAAATGCATCCCGGATGCGCCCGATTGGCCATTTCGTTGGAATCTCGGAATCGCTTCTAGCTTCACCCGAAAAGGAAGGTTTACCGGTCTGGACTTTTCTCCATCTTGTGTCCGCTTTTGGCACGAGCCGCGAAAACGTGTTCATCTGGCCTCATTTTGCGACGGAGGACACGTAGATTATCTCGGCCTTCTTTCGGGTTCTCACGGGTTGGGTTCTCACGGGTTCGTAAGATGGCATTTCTGATTCGTTATCCACAACATAATTAAGGGGAAAGCACGGGTGGGTGGCGTTCAGTCTGGTGATCTTGGGGGATGCGGCGTTGTCCGTTCCGCCCAGCTTGGCCTGGGCGGCCGCGGGCAAGAGAGAGGACGTGCCTTGGCTGCAACAAAACACCACCACCACAACAACAGCTCCTATCAACATCGATCTGGACACTTCACTCCCTGCGACACGCTTGGCGTCAGCCTGCCAGTGGCATAGCAAGCCACAGCAACAGCATCGATTCGAATTCAATCGTATATTTTTACCATTTCCCATGTCTTGTCTGTACGAATATATCCTAGCTGCCCGCCACGAAAGCGGGTAGACTGCGAATGGTTGCCTTTCAGCACAACATCTTTTGCTACTCAAATTGTCATTTCGGGAATGGAATCAGCATAGATCAGCGTACCTGGGAAGCGGGAGAAACGGGACTGGAGTTCTCAAGTCTCGGGAGTTTGAGGCAAGATCCTGGGTTCTCTCACGAGATGGCCACGGCAGCCAGTGTTTCTCTTTCCTTTCCTTTGCGGAATCTCGGGAGTCGGGGTGCGGTCGATGATGGGTCGATGGAGTTTGAGACTGGTGCAAGGAGATGGGACGAGGGGCCTGCATGCAGATGCATGCAGTTGTGTCTATTTGCGCAGACTTATACATACATAATCTACATATCCATATCCACATCCAAGTCTTCTCCTTATGCTTGTCATTTTTGGTGCATCTTTTATGTTTCAGCTATTCTGGTGTTTTTTGGAGAAATGATTCTTGGCTTCAACGAAGTCGTTTTGGCAGCAGCAGCTCGCCGTCGATATGCATCTACAAGGTCGGTAAGGTCGCTTCTTTTACATTGTCATGATTCTAGAGATCCACGGACTCGTACTGATTCATGTTGGAAGCTTGGTCATGAGCATTCGCCTTTTCTCCAGGTTTGCGCTTCGTTTTTTCTCTTCATGCCCGATGCGAAAAGAAGAACGGGTGGTAGGTGAGGTATGTTGCAGCTTTCCTATCAACACAGCTGTAGCCCGGCAGCCAAGTCCGGTGGCAACCTCGATTCGTGATTGAGAAACAATGTCGTTGTTCTTGGCTTCCCAAAATACGGGCCTACTGCCTCTGGCCCTCTCTTCTGGGGATTTCCTTGCTACAACAGCACGTGCCGACGTCTCTGGAAACGTGGGGTAGGTGAATACTGTTCAACAACACTCGAAGAAAGACCATTGGTGGGTACGGACATTGCTAAGTCTTGATTGTAGCTCGCGATACCATTTTTTTCGCCTGTCAGTCATTTCGCGAAAATCCACAAATGCCCTTGCAGCGCCTCCTTCGGGCAGGCAACCGCAACCATGGCTCATCCAAGTCCCACCCCCTCCGCGCCTCATGCCACGCCTGCAAAATACCAACGAGCATCAACGTCTTATGATTTATCTGCAGTACATGCGCTTAGCAAAAAATGGCAAATGCGAATGAAAATGCACGGAAATACGGTATCACGGATGCAAACACCGATACCATCACGCGCGGCCGTTCGGGTTTTACACCAGTCTCTAGCTTTGGCACCTTCATCTCCATCTTCCACATCCGAATCTCAATCCGAGAGGCATACAAAAAATTTGCGAGATACGGCAAGGAAGCTCGGAAATACGGAGATCAAATGGGCCGAGCTGGACCGGCTGTTTATGCGCAGAGGCTTTACGGCGCGGGGGTGGGGAGTTGGAAGAGATGGGGTGTGTGGCCGCGTGGCGTTGGGGTGTGATGAAGGGGATGGCGAGGCCCCCTGGCGGTCCCCCTGGCGGGGGGAGTTGGCGGAGAGTGAAGTGAAGGATTTGGCGAGGACGAGTCGGGACGACGCCGATTCATCTGCCGTTGGAGAGGAGGTGGTGGATTGATAGTCCGGCGGCGCATGTTTTTGACCGCCGTTTCCGTTGGGAAAGGGTCGGGTGGGGTTTCGGGAGTGCGAGGTTGGTTTCCCGTTGCGAGTTTCGAGTTAGATGAAATGGAAGCTTCCCGCCTCTTTTCGCTGATACTCAGGACACGCTCTCGTGTTCCAACACGAGAGCGTTTAGAAGTTCAGATGGATATTGATGTGCTAAGAACTATCAAAACAGTTACAGGCCAACAACGACATAGTCTAGCAAGTCCTCTCCCCCATCACCCCGTGCTTCGCCTCACAACCCACATAATCCCCAAATTGCACACATATCCCCCTTTTAACTTCCTCAACGCCCTCCTCAACTGCCCACCACGTTTTCTTCCCCTACTCCAAAACCGCGCAACACTGGCCTCTCGACCTTGAAGGCCGACACGCGGCCCAAACAACGAAAGGGGTGGTTGAGGGGATGGAGACGAGGGAGGA
The DNA here is from genome assembly GCA_037179335.1 of Cyclaneusma minus. Taxonomy (NCBI): domain Eukaryota; kingdom Fungi; phylum Ascomycota; class Leotiomycetes; order Marthamycetales; family Marthamycetaceae; genus Cyclaneusma; species Cyclaneusma minus. The sequence continues at coordinate 764,363 of JAKZHN010000012.1, forward strand.
GGAGAGGAATATGTTGGCGAGGGTGGGGAGGGATGGGTATAGGACGATGGCGCTGAGGATCGCGGATGCTATGACGAGGGTGGGAAGTTCAGAAGGAAAGCTGATAGCGAGAATCAGGGGGATGGGGATGGGGATGGGGATGGGGATGTGGAGATGAGAGATAATGTCGATAACGGAGCGTCCACCCTCTTTGAACAAATCGAAAATGAACGTGTGGGCCGCGACAAGCCGCCAAACTTCCGCGACGACATCGACTGGTACGACTCCGAATGGGGCAGCGATGCGCACAGATACTATGACAGCGGCGAAGTCTACGCAGACATGGATCCCGAACGCTTCGCTGAGATCAAAGATATGTTGATTACCACGCCCATCGATTGGGCTCGTCGACACTGGATTATAACCATTATGAATACTGGGCTCGTCGCATTGGCTTTGTATCGGGGCAGGAAAAGGAGAATGCGCCGGCGAATGAGCAGGGAGGTGGGAATCTGCAGGGCCAGAAATACACACTGTTGTTTGAGCTTTGGCCGAGGGTTGTTACCATGCGTGGATTTCGAACGGACTTTGCGCAGGAAATTATGCAGTATTTGGATGAATGGTTTGGCGTTCCTGCGCTGTTGGATGAGCGACGGCTGATTTTGTGATTTTGTTGGCATGTCATTCTTCGCTGAATTGTCTTGACTACTTGGGAGGTTCTGTGGAAAGGGGATGGCGTGCTGATGTTGAGATAGACCTTTTGGACCTGGATGTGCTGGGAGGGTCGTTAAACCCTAGGCCGAGATATCAAGGTGCGAGGGGGTATGTGATGGGGAAGTTCAATAAGTAGGGTTTCAATGGATTGGCCGAAATCCAAGGCCGATTGTGCTGTGCAAGATTTGGAGGGGCTGAGAGGATGGGGTTATGTGCTAAGTGGAGTAGTTCAAAGAGTCACTGGTGTTGCAAGAGACGGATGAGTCTCCGTAGCTGGTCAAGACCTGTTTGTTGACAGTTGGAATCTACAGCAGTCACGCAGAAGACCTCAAGATGATTTCCATTGTTGTTTTGCATTTCCTACTGCCCACTCTGAGAGCTCCTAAGAGAGCGCCTGGACAATATCCCTTGTCCATGTGATGGCAGAAAAGGCCAGACGTCCACTGAAAACAGAAGTCCTCCTTTTGAAACGCTGATCCATATGATACCTTCCCACCCTTGCAGAATCTTTTTGATACTAGAGCTCGAAAGCTCCAACACTGTTCTCCGGGTATGTTTAGACGTACCGACTTGAAAGAAGACGCGCCCGATCATGCCCGGAAGAACAAAAGAAGAAGTCCAGAAAGGACGCGCAAAGAAGCAGGGGTATCTCGGTTACCTAAACAAACAGAAGAAGAAAGAACAAAACCATCCACCGATAGAAGCCGCGAACGATATGACTCAAGTGCGTAGACGAAGAAGTTGTGCCATTTCTGATTTTCATGAGCAGAAGAACCACGCTCTCGAGGAGAGACAGGAAGTCAAGTGCATTCTTGTATGGCGTTGATTCGAGCAGAAGAGGATGTTCGTATGCGAGCTGCAAGGCGTATTGTGGAGAGTGGAGACCCAGACCGCGAAAAGAGAAGCAGGATACAGTTAACCCCGCAGAAGCGGTAGGCATGTATTACCTGCACAGACGAAGAAGTTGTGTGATCCCGAAACCGTCGGCCAAGTGCAAAGGAAGCTGATTGATTTTGCAGATACGCGGTAGGGAGATCAAACGCCTTCTTGTATGAGACTTTTAAAAGTTTGGAGAGGGTGGGGGAGGGTACTCGTTCTCGACGCTGTAACGGCTGTTGAGAGGGTGATAGGTGTTCAAAGCGTAGTACGGGCCGTTGTTTCGGTCGAGGGCGTCCATCTCTTGTCGCTCCGCCTCGGTGGGCGGTTGGTAGTCCTGGTAGGCAGGTCGAAGAGGGGAGCCGGGAGGCATCTCGCGGGCCTCGCCGGGGCGTTCCTGAGCTTCGAAAGGCCGGCCGTAGGCATCGTTGTTGTTCTGACCCATGTGAGGCAAGGCGCTCATTCCTCCAGACCAGTAGTGGCTGGGGCCGGGAATCTGCATGGGCCGACCGTCCTCAAAGTAGTTCATCTGACCCATGGGAGGCTGTGCTGGTGCAGCAGTCGGGCCCTGACCCATGGGAGGCTGTGCTGGTGTAGCAGTCGGGCCGCCCTTGCTGGGACGACCGCGACGCTTGCGGGCAGGCTTTGGGGCAATGGCGGGAGCCATGTCGGCGGCGGCAGCCATCATGGGTCCCATGAGGCCTCGGTTCGTTGCCATGTTCTGAGCCCTTCGAAGCTCGAAGGCGCTCATGGCGGGGGCAGGCGAGGGGTTCTGCTCATTGGCGGCAGAAGCACCTAAAACACGTTGTCAATATTTGCATTACCATGCTTGTGGAGCTACACCACGTACCCTGGCCTGCACCCCCCACCGAGTACTTGACAGCCTTCTTCTGGGGCTTCTTCCACTCGCCATCAGACTCTATGGATGTTGTTAGTGTATGCATTGATCAGGTAAGGTCAGAACACTTGCCATCCTCGTCATGGCCGCGCTTCATGGTGGCGGTGTTGTTGTCGCTCTCGAGGTTGTCACTTTCGAGGTTGTCACTTTCGAGGTTGTCAGAGTCGTGGGGAGGAACTGGACACGTTGTGAGCATACATAAACATTGTCGAGCTTCAAGGTCAAGACACTCACTGGTTTGCTTGGAAAGACGTCCTTGTGTGGCTTGCTCGTAAGTGTCTGTCCACGAGATTGCGATTCCGTCGGCAGGGATCATGGATGCGAGGGGTTTTCCCATGTTGAGCAGACTCTCGAGCCAGCTAGCGTAGGCGGGGTGGTTGCGAGCGGTATGTATGTTGTAGCCGGACACAGGAAGGTGACCGGGCAGCGTGCTTCCACGGAAAGCGTCTCCAACGAGGTCTTCCTTGAGCTCCATATGGTCCTTGGCGGACTTATCGATTCTCATTACGCCGCCATCTGGACCAATGAAGGGTTTGCCTGCATGAGGCCGCTGATAACGCAGGTGCGTCCACTTCCTGTTGGTAATGGTGAACACGATTTCGAAAGGTCGAAGGTGTTCACCTTTGACGTATCCCTCCTTCCAGGCCATCAGCAGTGAGCCTACGACCAGGTCCGAGAGACGATTCTCCTGGAGATACGGATTGATTACAACATCCTGGATCAGATAGGTTCCAGGCTCGGGATCGTAAAGTGGCCTTGCAGCCATATCTGCCAGTGACACTCGGCGAGGCATGGTGATTCGCGATAGAGGTTGCGCGGACAGAGATGCGGGGTCGCAGATGTGAAGGGGGGATTGGGGCGGAAGACCAACTGCGGACGAAGCACAAAGCAGAACGTGGTAAACAAGATCTGCGGAGGAGAGCGGGCGGGACCACAGGATAAACAAGGACTGCGGAGCTTTAGCGCAATTTGTTTGCAGCTCGCTTAGTCAAGCGGCGGGTGAGCATGAGCAAACCCCTTTCTCGACAGTAAGTGGTTTTGTCAATAAGAGGTAGTGTTGTCGACAGGGGCGCTGTCGATAGCGAGCCCCTGTGTCGACAGGGGCAACAATGTTGACAAGAGACAGTAGTGTTTCGATAGGAATGGTATCCACAGTCTTTAGATGCCGTGTATTTACTCCATCTCATAATACTGTTGAAACCTGTAAGCTGTTGCTTACTCTTTGTTTGGTAGGTCTTGTCAAAATGGTGAATTTCATGGGATAAGGACCCAGGGCGAACCTCTGACCCATCCAGATGCTACCCATGGGTTTCTCATTGACCCATACGTTGACGAATGTATTACCGGCCCTGATCTTGCTTCATCTTTCATCAAATATCCATGCTTCACCTCCGCTCGACTGGGACATGCAGTTTGCTTTGTCCACTGCTTTCTGTTGCTAGGATGTGTTCAAGACCAGGAGATGTCTGCCCTTTTTTGTGCAAATACCTAAGATAGACACCTGGTGGTTTTCTGACGACTCAAAGAAACCTGCCCTTGGGATAGTGCTCCACGGAATCATTAGTGAAAGCTAGATACTCGTAGCTATAACAAATACAGAGGAATTTTTTGTTTAAATAACCATCAAAGATATCAATATGAGTACTGCAGTCTGATATAAAATCGCAATGCGAGAGAGGACAGGGCGAGAAAGAGAGATTTGGTGGGAACTCAGAGTCACTGAGTCAGAGGGGGCGATGTTTCTGGATCTGGGTACTCATCGGTAGACACTAGACAGATATGGTTATCTCACAGGATGCTGGGTCCTGGCACTGCTGGAAATAAACTCAGTAGGTTACATCTGAGGAGTGACAGCTGAGAGATAAGTGTATCCGAAGAAGCGAAAGCTATTGTCACGTCATGTGATTCTCAGTGTGCACTTGAGGCCTATCTTGGTTGGCCTAGCCATCTACCAAACACCCATAATCAGATTCTCCACAGTTTGAAAACTCCCTGGATACTCTCTCCGCCTTGCCATCTTGCTTTCCGCAGCTGTGAAGTAGGCCCATCCCTTCAGTCAAAGTGTTGAAAAGATGGATCTGTAAACACCTCCCAGCAATGATACGACTTTAAGCTCGAGAAGTGGAATGAAAAGCCGAAACGAGTGGGTCACAGACCAGTTCTCAAAAAGTGCAGATTCTTAGCTGAATCCTAGCAACTCGCCGTTCCTCTATGTTTCTAGCCTTCTAGCGATTCTGAAATCCACAGTCAGCGGCTGAAAAGCTGAGCTTACCATTTTTTCACATTTATTTCATCCTATCATTGCATATATTCTTCACTCTCGCTGTACCCAGCCACCGTCACCCAACTCACCGACCGTCGAGACTCCAGAGCTTCTCATTTCCGTCCCGTCCGTAGCCCTGTAACAGGGAGTTACATCATACACTCAATTCACCAGGTCCCCACCATCAGATTCAAGTCCATTTAGACAGGGTAAGAACACTTTGGCGACTCTCTAGGTCACCAGGCGTACGACTGTCCGATGTAGTAGGTTTTCTTGCAGTCCAAGTGACGGAGAGATCGATCTATTTATACCTGTGACCCCTTATCGTCTCACCCGAATCAGTGTTCAAGTCCGACGATTAACCGGCACACTTGAGCAAAATTCCAGCCTCAAACCAGCAGGGGCCCAAGGGCTATAAAAAGACTGCAGGTGCACAATCTGAGTCTACCTAACAAGACAAGAGCTTCAAAATCTCAGAGAAGACGGGGGCTTACGGGGTTCTGGATACCTAGTTCATGGCATTTCGGGTTCTCCCTAGATCCTGAGATTCATGGTGTGACAGGCTGACCTGTAGGCTGCTTGCACACAATCTCTTCTAAGACTTTGACTTTGGTCACACTCACATCATCGCCATCTCACTCACTCAACTGTTGACAAACCCAGTCACCACCGTCCCACACACCTACCGTCGAATTCCAGGGTTGGAATTTCTCGCATTCGAAAACCAACTGCGACCTATCTACCTTCTACGCTCTCTCTAGTTTATGCGGTACATGCAACCCCAAGATTCGACAGCGACATGTACTCGTCTGGATGAACGCAGACCAGCATGGAACAATACAGAGTTCCGGCTGCTCTCTAGCAGCTCCCCTTGTGCTTCCTTCATTCCGAATTTGACCGCGCATGGAGGCCAATCTTGTGGCATATACAAAGTCATATTTCGTCCCGCCCTCGTCTACTTACACCCCCAACTCATGATATTCACCGCCGCCTCACTAGCCCACTAGCAACATACTCACTTACCCCCATCCCACCCACCCACCGTCAGATTCAAGGATCAGCATAATTATTTCGGGCTTACGGAAATTATCCTTATCGCCCCCAACTACAACGACTTCTGGTTTCCATTCGTCAATTCAACGACACCAGCTTTTCCACAATTTGCAAACTCGGGCGACTTTCTCAGCCCTCACCCATACTCAAAGTTATTCTGACTCATGCATACCTTCGGTTCCCAAGCGTGTGAGAAGTCGAGCTATTTATACCTGTTCCGCCATAGAGTATTGTAACGTGACTTGGCGCAAGGACGCTTCCTCACTATCCAAAAACCTCACGATCATCAATAGCGCCCAAAGGCTATAAAAACAGTCAAGTCTCGGCCGACGGTTTCGGGATCACACAACTTCTTTGTCTGTACAGGTCATACATGTCTACCGTTTCTGCGGTGCTTACTGTATCCTGCTTTTCTTCCCGTGGTCTGGGTCTCTTCTACACGCCTTGCAGCCTGAGAGTCATCCAACGGCCACTGACCCTACCTGCACACACTTGTCAAATTTCACCCCATCAACAGTAACACCGTCTCACCCACCCCATCCCCATATTTTCCAATCACCCCCATCCCACTGCCCCACTGTTGACATCCAACCTTTCTGGTCTCTAAAAACCATCCGCAACTTACTTGCGTGCTTTGCCCTTCCCAATCTCTATCTACGGTAATTTCAAGAACACCAAATGACCACAAGCAAATTCCAGCCATTTTGCAAGCTCGCTGGCAACTCTCTCGACCGACCATTCAAGCGTTTCTGCCGCGTTGCGTTTTCTTGCAGTCCCAATCGTGGGAGAGATCGAGTTATTTCCACCTTCCGGCCCTTGAGCTTTCCTCTCGATCCAGACCGCTGACTGGCTGGCCCACAACCCTGTAAAAGTCTTAGCTCCAAGTCATACTGACCGCGAAAAAAGCTATAAAAATATCAAAGTGTACGACCTGAATTCAACAAAACAAAGTCGACAAATTGCGAAGACCAAGGAGGTGCAGAGTCCTGGCTTCTTCCTAGCTTCCATCTCGGATATTTCTTGGGTCCTGAGAATTCACAACCTGATAGTAACACAGTAACCCTATGTTGCATATAGTGTTACGTTTTCGACCCATAACTGTCGAATGCCATCAGTCACCGCCATCCAACCCACCCACTGTCTCGACTTCAAACAATCTCGTTTTCCTTGGCATTTAGTCATCAAAGCCACAATTTCAACCCATTTGCATTCTATCTCCACCCCACTCAATCCAAGTCGCCAACTCCCCCAAGCAGTTTCTCCGTAACGTGCGCCCTCCAACGACTTTCTCTGCCCTCATAGACTTTCTAGTTCCAGTGTATTCTTGCAATTCCAGTATGTCAGAGGTCCATCTTTTTATACCTGCCGAACCTTACTTTCCATAGGTAGTCACGCTTCCTCACTTTCCTCTAGTCACGCTTCCCCACTACCCACCCTACCTCACTTTCCAAAAACCTAACAATCCTCAACATCGACCAAAAGCTATAAAGCCCCCCCAAAGTCTACCCCTCAACGCCAACAAACCAAAATCTGACCTCGACCAGCCCAAGGTGTGGATGCCCTACCTCATGCCTGCTCACTACCTATCATCTTTCGCTTCTTCCTAAAATCCCAGGTACCTTAGATCTCAAAATTCACTTAATTCACAGCCCGTCCTTAACAGCAACCTACCTAGGTAATGACCCCTATTTACGCACAATCACGATTCAACCCATCACCGCCATCTCCTCCACTCACCCCCCATCTCCTCCCTTCCCCACCCCCCATCTCCCTCCCCACCAACTTTTCTCATCCGAAATCCTCTCATCTTCAAAACCCATCCATAGATCCCATCCATACCATAACCAACTTGCATACTTCCCCCACAGTCTACGGTACCCTAAATTTCAAGGACACCCACCAAATGCACCAAAAGCAGCTTCCACCCATCTTGCAAGCTCCCCGGCGGACCTCTAGACCAATAAGGTAGATTGTCTTTTCTTGCAGTCCCCATCATGAGGCAAGTCGATGCATTTATACTCCCACTGGACACCTTGGAAACAGCTGAAACGTGACTTGAGGCAAGTCACTGTCCAAGGGCCGCCGTGGAAAAGTCGATCACAGGTCCTCGAAGACCGTCTGGATGAATCCCACGACACATCCCAGTACTCTAGAGATTACGGTAAGAAGGAGCAGACTTGTCGGTACTCTGTATTAAGCTATTCATCCCAGCGTCGTATTACTATTACACCTCTTAAGAACTTCCCGCCATTACAACCATTAAGCCCCCAATAAAGTCAAACCACAAGAATTCAAGGAGAATGATTTAGCAGAAACTTCATATTCCTATTCCCGTGCTATCGTCCGCACTACCCACGTCTTCGGAAAGACATTGGAAGCAAGAAACACTTAAGAGACGACTCGCAAAAGTCAAGCACCGATCCGATACGCGAATTCAATACGATTACAAAGGAGAAGTAAACCCCCCCACAACCCTATCCCCTTCGCGTTTCGCCCCATAGAGTATTCCCCAGCACCTTATTCAACGGGTATTCGCGTAGTGGTATCATCAAAATCATTTGTTTTTTGACCCTCGAGGAAACATGCAAACCAATTGGATTAAAGGAACCGGCAAAGAAGAGTTTAAGCTTTCAAAACGAACGTGAGCTGGATGTGTCGAGTCATAGATGACTCAGCAACGTCGAGCTGGCAGTACGTTTTACTTAGGCGGAGGTTCCGTTGTAGACGGGGTTGTTGGCTCCCAAAGTAGTACCGAGGTGCTCGGTCTTGGGCTGGCTGAAGGCCTGGTCCACGGAGTTGCTGAAGCCGGAGGTGCCGTTGGTAGCGGCACCGCTGCCGTTGGTGCCGTCGTAGCCAGTGGTGCCGGCGTTGGCCTGGGACTTCTCAGTCATTGAGGAAGTGTTGCCAATGTTCTGGGCACCGTTCACACCACCAGAGGTGACGTCGTGGGGCTTGCGGCTGGGCTCGCCGGCAGAAGGAATGTTGGTGGACTTGCTGGCGCTGCCGATGCCGAAGACGGGAGACTCCCACTTCTCGCCCTTGGCGGCCATCTCCTTGTACTCGGTGGCCTTGCTGGAAATACCACCGGGGAGGGAGATGTCAGGGAAGATCGAGTCGTGCTTGGTGACGGCCATGTTGACCTTCTTGTCAGCGGCAGATTCCTGGACCTCCTTGGCCTTCTGCTTGCCTTGCATGAGCTGCTTCTGGGCAGCAGTAGCGTAGCGCTGGTAGATGTTGGAAGCCTGTTCAGGGTTCCTCTTAACTTCCTCAGCGGCACGGTCGGCCTCGAGCTTAATCTGGTAGCAGAGATTGTCCAACTCGGTGAACTTCTGCTTGATGACCTGCTCAAGTGCCTTCTGGAGACCAGGGCGGATGACCTTCAGCATGATAGGCTTAGCAAGGGCCAAAAGCAACTTGTGCTTGGACTGCTTGAACTTGATGTTGAAGTTCTTCACATTAACGTTGACGCTGGAAACCTTGAAGAAGTTCTGGCGATCCTTCTTCTCGGCAGTAGCCATGCGGATGTCGAAGCTGAATCCTTCACCACCAAGGAAGATGTCAGCAACACCAAGGTCGGTGATCGATGGGAATCCCTGCTTCTTCTTGATGTAGTAAGAAACATCGCGGAGATCGCACTGGACACCAGAGACCTTGATCATGACATCATTCTTGTTCTTGTTGGCAACGCCCTTACGGCCCCAGCGGAAGTGGTTGTTGCTCTCGAGCATGAAAACATTGGGCATCAAGTTGTCAGACTCAATGACAAGGTTCTCAATGACAGCATCCATCATGGGGTCGGAGTACTCAATGCGAGGGATTGGTACGTAAGCGACGTGCTCAAAGGCAGCAGGAAGGATGACTTCGGAAAGATCCTTGAGCAAGTGAGGCTTGAAAGTGGGCTTGCCGTTCTCGTCGTTGCCCAAGTCATTGAACAGCTTCTGCACGCTCTCGGCAAAGCGGCGGTTCTGGGGATCCTTATCGAACTGATCACCCAAGAACTTGACCTCATCGACAATGCGGTCAGTGTGGTTGCGGTAGCGGTCACGAAGCAAGAAGTTGCCTTGGTCGTACAGACGGCCGTACTCATCGTTGGCAGCATCCTCCATGATGTAGCCTTGCTGCTTGAGGCACTTGCGAACGTAAGCGTCAACTGACTTGAACCACTTCTTCAGTTCCGGATCTTGGTCAGCGTCCTTGTAGATTATGTTCAGGGCATCGAACAGATCGTTCGAGGAGGTGCCGTTGGCAAAGCGCTCGAGGAGCAACTTCATGTCCTTCTCAGCTGACTTCAGGGCAGTGTCACCGTGAGCGTCCTGAACAGTGCCAGCACCTTGTTGAGCAACAGTATTGGCATGACCACCGTAAGTCTCCGCAAGGTTGAGAAGAGTGTCGATGGCTTCCATGTAGTCGGGGTGACCCTGGATCTCAACAACCATCTTCTTCAGGCGCCAGATGATCTGCTCCTTGCGCTCCTGGGGCATCTTGTTGGCGAGGTAGTTATTCGCCTTCTGCTTGTAGGTTCTGGCAGCCTCCTTGGTCTTGTCGTCGACGTTGGTGTCGTCACGATCCTTGAGGGTATCGATACCGGATCGTGCACCAGACTGAGCATCCACACCAGAGTTGCCGCCTTGTTGTTGGTCCCGGGCAGCACGGTCGGCCGCGTTGGTAGGGTCACGCGAACCCGATGGATCCGCAGACTGGGAAGCATCACCAGCAGCATCCTTCAGGTCTTGCTTGGAAACCGGCTTATTCTTGTCAACGGCAGTCTTGAACTGGTTCTTGAGGTTGTCCCTGGACAGATCGGGGGTCTCGTGCCAGGTGTTGTCGGGAGCAGGTTTGTCGATGTTGGACAAAGCGTCTTGTGATGGGTTGACCTTCGAGGCAGCCTTGGTAGCAGCATCGCCAGCCATGTCACGGATGAGGGTGGTAGCATCGCTGACTGTGGAGAAGTTAGTTTTCCATCAACCATTGAAGGCTGGCATATAGGCTATCAACTTACGAAGCTTTCTGAACTCTCCGTTGGTGATCAAAAGCGTTCCCAGAGTACGCAGACCACTCAACGCCTCGTTGCCATGTTGCTTGGCAGTGTCCTTGTCAACGGGCGCACCTGGCAAGCCAGCACCATTGCCGGAGATCTGCTGTGTTTGCCAGATGAAGTCCTGCAGCAGGTCGCCTTCGTTCTTGCTCAACAGCAGTACCTTGGCTTGCTCAACAACATCCTTCAGATCGCGAACCAGACCTTGGCCTTCGGTCGAGAGCTTCTGGGATGGGTTGGCCATGGGCTTGCTTGCCAGGAAGCTGTTCAATGCCACGTCAATCTGCGCATTGGAAGGGACCTTTCCATTTTGGAAAGCTGCGGGCGTGTGTTAGCGATTTGCATTGATTGGCCAAGCAGGATGTCGGACGAGGGAGTGAAAGCACTTACCGGAGATGATGCCATACAGCTGGAGCTTCTGGTTCACCGAGGCCTCCTTTGTCGCCTGCGCGGATAGTTAGTATGCGGACGAGGTCAAGATCTTGACGGGGTCAAATGCAGATGCGCTCAACATACCTTGTCGGTCGGCTTGTTGACTTTGCTAGACATGATGAGGGATCGCAGCAAAAACAATGGGTATCACTAGAAAGAAGGAGAGCGGGCGGCTCGGTCTTCGGACGAAGCACTCGCAATATCAATGCAGTAGTAGCACAGAGTCGTAAGTGATGCGGACTCGACTGGAGAGCGTGCGGTGTGGATTGATGTGCGGGCGGAGATCAATCGATGTTGCGGACGGAGGACAGTTGGTCGCAGGTTTTAAGGGAACAGCGCAGGCGGGAGATTGGAAGGGAGGCGAGCTGCACACTAAATTCTCGGTGGAAGGAGCAGAGGCGCAGGTAAGGTATGGAGCGTGGGCGCCGAGGGAGCGGTTTGGCGCCTTTATTAGCAGCAGCCAGCGGCAAACACAGCAACGTCACAGCAGCCACAGCCAGTAAACTCGACTGGGCCTGGCAGGCTGCAACACGGCAGAACAGGCTTTTTGCGCCCTCCCTTTTTTCCCCAATTTCCTATTTCCTAAGAGATTTTCCTTCTTTCTGGCGGCGTGCTGTCGCCGGTAGCTGGATGCAGGCAAGCTCGCGCCTCGATCAGGAGCTATGAGCACACTTGACGACGTCATCTATTTTGCGGCCCCTTGTGCGTTCGAAGCAAGTGGCTCCAGTCTGTCTCGAAGGGTTCTGGCATCGACCCCAAGCTGGCAAGCTCCATCAGGCCAGCCAATTGGCCCCCCAGACTCGCATGGCGTCACAAGTGCTCCATGCAATTTCCCCCGTCTGATGCGCCGTGCTGTTTGCTAAGAGCCCGAGGCTTGAGACGAGAATGATATGCGTTTCATCTGCCCTCAACGGTCGCTAACAGTTAGCAAAAGACCTCATTTCTTTCCAGATCCGTCGCCAGTAATGCATTTTTCTGCTCACGAGCTTGCTTCTAGCCAGGGGAATCGCGCGTCTTCCCCTTATCGCCAGCTCGCCAGCTATTCCGGGCAATTGGCCAGATGGGCACGATTGGGCTGTCGAGAGCGGCTCATCACGCGCGCCGCCGTTCGTCGACTTCTGAAGGAAACGGGCATGGTGTCGCTATGTGGTGTGACGCATTCCACTCGCCGTGGTGATGGCATTTCTCGCTTTTCCATGTGATGTCCAGCAGGGATGGCGCCAATCATCCGACGCCATCTCCACTTCCCAATCGACGGGCCAACCGCTGTGTGCTTCACGAATCATGGCCGCCGCGACCTGGACACGCTTCACAGCATACGAACTGCAACCATTGAAAAGGGACTCGTCGCCCGTCGAATGACACATTTTGCCCCCCATGTTCTGGACCGACCTTCCACCAAAAAAGAAACTTCGATCGTCTTGCCGCAATCCGCACCAGCCTCCAGCCACAGGGTCAACAATTCCTCAAGCCCGTCCCTGCTGTCCGAACGCGGCATGTCCCAACATGTCTTGAAGAAGCCCCGGAGCTGAATCCGTCAAGGGGATCGACCTATGACATGTCGAGCCAGACAGGTTGTGGCCATGCCCCGGTTTCTGTGCAGATCAATTATATCAAGTTCCTGTGCTCTGACGTGGATGGCGCCCTGGCCTCGCGTCGCGACTCGTCCGATCCGCAACGCGTATCCTGGAAATTCTATCAGATCAATCATTACAAAAAGGCCCGCTAACCCCAAAGCTTGTTCCGCAGCATTCCTGTGGCTTTTATCGACACATATCCCAAATCCACGGGTACGTAGGTATTTTTGGCAATCGCTGGACTTTCAAGTCAAGAAGTCAAGAATCGCTCGAGTCGAGCATCGGCTTAAGCTTAGAACACCAAAAAGACAGCTTGTCCCCAAGCGTCCGTCGCTCCGAGATCCCTTTCTTTGACACACAGGTGTTTCCTCAGTCCTGACGTCAACCATTTCAAGATCTCTCCTTGCCATATGTTATCCTGGATTGAAACCGATACTTCCCCACTTTTCTTCGTCAATAATCAGATTATCAGCTCCAGGTCACATCGACACTATGTTAAACATCTTCCCGCCGGACCTTCTCCCCCGCAAACCGCACAATGACATTCGAACGCTGCACAAGCGTCCGAATCCACAAACACGAGACCGGATGTTCCACCGCGCAAACAGCGGCATTATCGTCGCCGCTGTTTCCAAAAGTTGAAGTAAAAAAGCCCAAAAACAACGCACTCTCGGTGGGGCTCGAACCCACAGCCTTTGGATTAGAAGTCCAACGCTCTACCATTGAGCCACGAGAGCCGAACTGTGGCAAGTGAAGCTGAAGTTGAGATTCTTGCCGCGATTTGGGACTCATATACCAGCTTGTCCATTGCGGCAGCGGTTTGTACAGTTCTTTTCACTCCCCGTCATATCTTGCTTTCCGATCCGAGCGAGAGGAGCAAATGTTGAACATGAAGTTCTTCAAATGTTGAAAATGGAGTTCTTCAAATGTTGAAAATGAAGTTCTTCAAATGTTGAAAATGAAGTTCTTCAAATGTTGAAAATGAAGTTCTTCACCTGGAATATAAGCTGAGATGAGCGGTTCCGTGGCGATGCGGACAGAAGTGCGCACCTGGGTGCTGGCCGGAGAAGAAGGACAAGGCGACGGCACATGAGATGCCTCGCTTGTTCGCACGACGAACCCCGAGGAGAGAACGACTACATGTACATATCAAAGTTGAGTTTTACGAGCAGGTTTCTTTATCTGTCGCTTGTTGCACATGTCAGAATATCTTGTTCTCTCAAAACTCTGCTCGTGGGAGCTGGCGATAGTAGTTGTATTTCCCTCACAACTCGGTCAGCGACTGCATCTGGGGTTGAGCAAATACTGGTCCTCGAAAGTCAAGCACTTCGTTTTTATAATGTGCTGAAGGTGGGATTGGAAGCTGTTGGTTCAAACAAAGTTCCGCTCGTGCACATGCGCGAACCTTATAATCAACGGCAGTCCGAAAATCCCCGGAACTGCCGTGGGAGAAGTATATAGTACCGGCCAGACCTCTGATTTTTCCAAGATCAAGACATTTGCTCTTTGGTGTCTGGAGAGCATTGGCGTTTGGCCTTCTGCGTTGGTTTATCGAGGCCTCTAGATTCTAACCCACAGTATCTTTCCATCCCGGGTCTCACCAGCTCAACCATGGCTGAAAAACCCCTCGATATCGTGATCGTGAGTATCACCCTATTCCTTTTCTCCTCTTTTCTTTTTTTTTTCTTTCAAAAAAAAGGTTTTCTACTCCATCTAGCAAGCATATCTCAAAAAAAATCTAACCAAAACCCCCAAACCCAAAAGATAGGCGGATCCATCTCCGGCCTCATGTGCGCCATCGTCGCCTTGCACTGTGGCCACAACATCCACATCCTGGAGCAGCACGCCAGCTCAGCCCGCGAAGACCAAGCCGCCGGCATATCGGTCGGTGTGCATGGTCAGAAATTCATCGACCTGCACGATCGCGTCAAATCGAATATTTTTATCAACGCACCTATACTGCGGCTTGTAGACGGCGAGTTCAACACCACTGAAGAACATGAAATGGATTATAAGCTCACGTCTTGGAAATTGCTTTATGAGAGGTTGAGGGCTAATTTTGAGATTGGGGGGCAGGTAGAACGGGTGGAGAGGAGAGAGGGGGATGGGAGGGCGTTTTACCATACGGGGATTCGCGCGGTCGATGTGGGGAAATTCGAGGGGGATGGAGAGGGCGCGGGGGGGAACGCGAAAGATAAAGTTGATAAACTGGAAGTCATGTTCCAGGATGTTCTTAGCGGGGAATTGGGGGATTTGAAAGCAGATTTGGTGATTGCGGCTGATGGGGCGAATTCGCACATGAGGAGATTGTTGTTTCCGGAGACGGGAGAGCCGGGGTATGCGGGATATGTGACGTGGAGGGGGGTGGTGGGGGAGGGTGATGTGAGCGAGGAGACGAGAGAGGCGCTGGTTGGTAGTGCGATACGCTGTCATTTGGAGGATACTTATGTTGTGATGTAACTTTTCTCCTTCTCCTCTTTCCTTTCCCCCAACGCCTCTAATTCCCCATCCCTCGCTCCCCATCCCTCACTTTCTCATCAATGCCCCATTTTCAAACCGACAATCTGACTGACACGAGGGGATATTTTAGCTACATCATCCCCGGCCCCGATGGCGAATTGGGCGATGGGGAGAGAAACATCAATTTCGTCTGGTACTACAATGTTGCTCAAGACTCTGAGGAGTTTCGCGAGATTATGACGGATGTAGATGGCGTGCTCCACTCCAGCACAGTGCCTTTTGGAAAAGTATCGCCGGTAGTGTGGCAACGCCAATTACGCATCGCCCAAGAAAGATTTGGCAAAGCGAAAGTGGTTATGGAATTAGTGAACAAAGTGGAACGCCCGTTTGTCACAGCTATTCGGGATTGTTTGCCGTCTGGAGTTGTGGGGTTTAAAGATTCCGATGACAAGACTGAGGGAAATGAGAGAGTAGGAGGCTATGAGGGAGGGGATGGAGAGCGGGGCGGAATAGGGGGTAAGGTGGTATTGGTGGGTGATGCGGCTTGTGCGATGAGGCCGCATGTGGGGATGAGCACTAATCAGGCGGGGCTGCATGCGTTGTTGTTGGAGAAGGTGTTGTGGGGGGAGTTGGGGTGGGGGATGTGGGAAGAGGGGTGTATGGGGTTTGCGAGGGAGACGCATGCGTGGAGTAGGAGGGTGGGGGAGAAGTATTTGTGTGGGAGGGTGGGGGAGGAGAGGGGCTTGGATGATAAGGGGGTGGTGAGGGATGCGGGGGGTGGGGTGAGGGTGTAGGTGAGCTTTTCGTTTGCTGCGTTTCTTTGGGTGAGGAGTGAGAGAGCTAGGTTGACTCGGTAGGCGACGAAGAAGGGGTTTGAAAGGGAGGCTTTGATGTGGCTGCGTGGATGGATGGAGAAGATGCGTCCCGCAGACGACTTCAATACTTGCAAGTTGCAACACGTGGTGCGTCTTCATTTGCTCGAAGAGAAGGCCAGATGGGTTCTTTTATAGCAATCCAATGAATCTCATGAGTCATCCTACACTAACAGAGACGACCCCGTCTCTTCACGCCTCCCTGCATGAGCAGACGATGCCTGAATCCACTGTTTCAAACCACGTGACTCGCAGGTCAGCCTCAGATCCATCCAAGGCTCAGGTATAAAAGCCCCCTCGATACCTTGTTGGCTCTCCAAAGCTTGCAACGATCAATATAGAGAGAAATGAGGGCGAGCTTCGAAGACACTTGCTGGCAGCTTCGTCTCCAGCGCAAAGAATTAGGTTCCTGTGGTTATGTAAGATCAGGTGGGTCATCGACGCTGAGTAGGAAACCTGGAAAGATGCAATTTGCGGAAGATGAGACAACTGCAGTTGTCAATAGCAGCGAGAAACGACAGCAGAAACTTGCTTCGACAGTGGGGAGCTCACCCGAGACTCCTACTTTTCGCACGTGGGATCTTGGCCTGAACTCCCAGAAGGCTTGCGGGGCACGTGATTCATAACAAAGCACTAGCCAAGCCCCCCAGTAGCTGCCCTCGAGGTATAAAAGCTTGGCTTGAAACCTCCCTTGATGCTTCAAGTCTTTTCTTCAGCGCGCTGGTCTCAATCGTAGGGAAAATGCTTTCTCCTATTAGGCCTGATAATTGTGTCGTCCAAGCTAGGCACAGAACGACCGGTTTTTAAATAGGTGCGCTGTGACTGTCGTCGGGTTGAATTGGCCTCGTCAATAGCAAGCAGAAGCGACAGCAAAATGGTGCTTTGGTCGTGAGGAGCCCCCTCCAAATTTCAAGCCTCCGCCGTGTAGCACGTGGTATCTCGGTCTGAAATTACAGAAGCAGGGCTTGCAAGACACCTGATTCACAGAAATCCACGAAGCAAGCCTCCCTCGTAGGCTTCCTCTAGGTATAAAAGCCTACCTGAAACCTCCCTTGATCTTCCAAGTCCAAGCGACTGTCAAAGCTGCCCTATTGGAAACCGAGGTTTTTGTCTTGGACGCAAGAAACTGCTTTCTCCTCTGAAACAGTGTGTCTTCCAAGTTGGTCAGGA
The DNA here is from genome assembly GCA_037179335.1 of Cyclaneusma minus. Taxonomy (NCBI): domain Eukaryota; kingdom Fungi; phylum Ascomycota; class Leotiomycetes; order Marthamycetales; family Marthamycetaceae; genus Cyclaneusma; species Cyclaneusma minus. The sequence continues at coordinate 781,692 of JAKZHN010000012.1, forward strand.
GACATGGAATGGGAGTTTGAAGAAGACGAAACAGCTGCTGCAGTTTAATTGGATTGGTGTGGTCAATAGTAACGAGAAACGACAGCAGGATGATGCATTGGTGGTGGAAGAGCCCAGCCAGGTTTCTTAACCTTAGAAGACGGGAGCGCAGTGCGAACTTACACAAGCAGGATGATTGTTTGGTCCCAGAGTAGCAAACAACTTCCATCCTCTTGTGGACTATAAAGACGTGCTCCCAGCCCTCCTTGATTCTTCAACGCCGAGGCTTTCTTGTGCTCACACCATGTGATCTCAAGGACAAGAAACGGCTTCCTTGTCTTGGAATTGATACATGAGTGTCCAAGCTAATCAGGACATGATTGGATTTACATGGGTTGCAGATAGCCTCTGTCACTTGTTCTGGATAGCGTCATTAACAGAAAAGAAAACCAACAGCAGAACCATGCTTCGACAGTAGGTGTTCTTTGTTTTCTAAACTCAACCCAAGCTGAGAGACAGACACAACAATGGACAGCTTCACAGCAGCAAATTCGACTATTGCTTCGCCACCTGGTTTTTGATCCGAGCAGACAACTCAAACATGACAGTTCATCATCGCGGTCAACGAAATATTCTGTGTGTCCAGGCTTGGGATCAACTCATGGCCTAGAACCCCTTTTTATAGCTTTTCCTTGGAGCTTGCTGATCACGTGGCATTAACTGCAGTGATTCATAGACTCCCGTTGGCTAAGCTCTGGCTTAGAATGACGGAGTACAGGGCTAGGTTTGTATGGAATGTTTGTGGCTATAGATCACGTGCATTATTGCTGATATTCGTATAAAAGGATCTCCCGGGACCTCTGAAGCACTTTAAGCCCATGCTAACTGATTTCAGTCGTCACATCCCATTTGTGGTGTACATGTGGTCCATCGCAGCATAGAAGGAATCGATCCGGATGAAGCGTTTCTGTAACTTTGCATAACTGCTGGAGCTCGATTGAACCCTAAGGAGAAGAGGATCTGGAAAATTGCTGCTGTCGAAGATAAACTTCTGCTGCTGTTAGCTTTGTATCACTGATGGCTTCCAGATCATTAGATGATGGTATAGCTAGGATGGTGTGGATACGGTACGACAGCAGAACGGTGCCTTGGCAGTGGAAATCCATGGTTTGCTGAGGAACCTCAGCTTAATGACAGTAGTCTGGAAAAACGGTGACGAGAAGCTGTAACGACAGCAGTTGAGCTTGTCGACACCGGGTTTTCTGATGGCTTGGGCCTTGGTCAAAGCCGCAGCCTCATCCAGAAATTGAAGACTAAGACAATGTCTAATCAAGGTAAGGGAACGTTATCGACTTCGTCGCAGACTGACATGTCGAGCTCCTCGAATATTTCCATGGGGAAACAAAATGAAGGGCGGCTGGCGGGTCTTTTATAACTGTCTTGGGAAGATTGTTGGTCGTACATAGGCTTCGGAATCAGTGAATCGTAGACGATGTCTACTGTTGTCAGATCTAAGGTCACAGTTCCTAGAGAGGCGAATAAGAAGAGTTTTCATGTGCGGATCACGTGCTGCTAACCATCTCTGAGTTCTATAAAACAGCCTCCACAAACTTTTCTGATTCCTCAATCCCCACAACGCTATCACCAGCGCCTGACTGAGCCCATGTGTTCTGTTCCTTCTGCACCCAATCTGGTTGTTTCGCGAAAAGATTGCCCTGCCAACTATGTTCTTGGATAATACCTGGCGACCTTGGTGGGTCAGAAGCGCATGAAGATTGGGGCTTGGAAACTCCTGCTGCCGCAGGTTCCTTTCTGCTGCCGTTGGCTTTGTGATAACAATGACCCGAAAACCTAGAGCCTTGGTCCAGCCAATTTTCAGTTGGATCGCGAGAATGCCACGATATATCGCCAAGGGGCAAGACAGAGCAGTCTAGAGCCAAACGACAGTATACTACGTTCCTGACAGTAGCATCCATCGATTGGCGGTAACACAAATGGACAAAGACTGGACTGGCAGTATTTCAGTTACAAATGCTTGAGTAGTGAAGGAAACAAGAAATCTTGCAGGACAGTTCTAGAGTGCAAGATGCCCGCAGGCTTTTCACATGACGATAGACTCAGCTACTGTTTGCTAACAAGCATCGGACAAGACGAAGCAAGAGATTTTTTGAACGTCTTAACTGAATCGAGTCTGCTCTTATAGCTCAGAGAGCACTTCACTATAGCTGCGTCTAAGCTGTGTAGGTAATGAGTATCACATGTTTACCCCTGATTCGCTACCGCGCGAGTTTCATGGCTCATCAGAATTTGTGAGGGAACCTGAGACACGTGATACGTTGCTCATAACCCAAGACTGGGCGAATATTGGCTATAAAAGCACTCAAGGGCTCCCCGTCATACCTCAGAATCCCTTAAAACTATCAAGATCATGGATTTGTGTTTGTGCAGGCCTAGCCCCAAACCACGGCAGGAGTAGACACTGAAATGGCATAAATACAGCATCAGAAATCAAAGTTGAAATAGCAGGACTTTGAAAGTCATAACATTAACGGCGAGCATTTGCGACTTGTAATGACAGCAGAAGAGCTTCTCGACAGCTGTCTCTCTTATCGCTTAGGTCTTGGCCAAATTCATACTTTGTATAACAGGACACAGTCTTCTGTGGTGTCAATCAGAAGCTGACGATCAAACGTGGGGTCACTAGCCTATCCCAAGTAGGACTCATGGGAGCGACTAGTTGAAGCTGAGGTTCTTGAGAAAGGAAGATGAGACAGCTTGTGCAGCATTTTATAGCTGTTACTGAGAAATTACGAGTTTTGCGACTTGGATTCTGTCATTCACTAGGAAATGTCTACAATCACAGGACGTGTGCTTTAGCCACCTCTAACTTCTATAAGAAGAGCTTTTGGGACTTCTCAGTATCTTAACCCCAGATATCATGGCAATCTGCACGATTGTGTCTTTGGCCATCCGGATTCTGCTCGCACATACCAGCAGTTGACTAAGATTTGGGTTTGCCTAGGTAGGTACCTAGTTAGGTTGGTAGTGGTTGGTGCGGTGACCTTGGCGTGTCCAGAGATCATATACCTCAATCTTACGAAGCTGCTGTCGAAAGCTCTTCTCTCCGGCTGTTAGCGTCCCGAGTCTGTCACAGATAGCTCGAGAACCTGAATATGACCAATTATTCTTCGCTGCTAGCGTGAAAGAGTGAAAACGGCAATGACAAGCATCAAGCGAAAGCATCAAGCGACAGCATACCAAGTTTTGCAGCAATAGCATCGCTCTTTGACAGTAATCCATGTCGAAGGAAAAAGCGAGATACAGCTACGTCAAGCCTTATGTTCGAGAATCAAGCTGCGTGTGCTGAAGCCAAAGATACCGCAAACCTAGGCAAAACATGAGACTGCCTCTGACCCTGCGCCAGAGCGAGGGCCATAACAGCAGCAGGCGGCGAACAAGCACAAGAGGGTGCTGAGTGCCGACGAGGAGACTCAAGCGGCAAAGCGAAAGAGACCGGACGAAGCCGACACCAAAATCAAACAAGAAAAATCTCGAGTTCCAGATCCAGTCCTAGCGTCCGCCCAATAAACGCCAGCGTCTCAATCACTTCTTCAAGCTCTGCGCAGCTCCAACAGCATACCCCTCACTCCTCTTATTCCTCTCCTCCCTCCAACTCCTCAAATACGCCGGTACCGTCCCTGTCAAAAGCCCCATCACACCCCCTGCTCCTGCCTTACACTTGTTACTCGGTGCCTCCAAAAATTCGCCCATCTGCTCCCACATCGGCAACACACCCGTCCAAGTCCTCGCCGTCAGTTCATCATTCCCCAAATCCGCTTTATCATCACCCGGCCCACCAGCTCGAATTTTCGCACTCGCACTTGCGATTTTCACTTTCAGCACTGCTGTCGAAGTGAGCTCAGCTTTTGTGGGCTCGGCTCGACTGTTTGCCCAGCGCTGGGGAACGAGTCCGTCGGTGATGGCGGTTAGGGCGAAGAGGATTTCGTCGGGGGAGGTGACGAGGGTGGCGTAGCCGTGGAGAACGGCGCTGCGGTAGTTGCAGGAGTTGTGGAAGGGAGCGAGGGCGAGAACTATGCCGTCCATGTGGGTTGCTGCGACGCAGATTGGGAGGCCTTCGGGATCTTGGGGGTCTGTTAGTATTCTGGTGGTAATTTTGCTGGTGAAGCGGAAGTATGAATTTTACCGGACGAGGAACTGGCGAGCCGCATCATTCTGGCTGCACTGGAGCCATGGAGATAGAGATCCAAGTGCTCGGACGCGGGGTCGGCGGATGGGTTTTCGAAAGAAGCGAGATGGCCCAGCATAGGAAGGATCGTGGGAAAGGGATCACTGGCAACGATTAGTAAATGATTATGACCATAAATAAGGCAGTGGAAACTTCCAAAGAACCAGGTGATCGTGATTTGAACACTTACTCCTCGGGACTAGTAGGTGGAAATGAGACATGTAGGATAGATGCTGAGTTGACTATGTTATGGACAGTCTCAAAGTCGTAGACTCCACGGGCTTTGAGTCGGCCTAGGGTGTTGCGCTTGGTTTGGGGATATTCTGCCATCGTTGAGAGGAGTGAGTTGGGTATGGTTAGAGAAAGATGCTTGTTGTAGTTTCAGGGAAGAATAGAACAAGGAGCGAGATGAAATGAGGTCGGGTAGTAATCTCCGCTCAGTTCAACCGTGGAAGTAATGGAGTTGAAGTATAGTGATTCGAGAGAGCGAATAGAGGGAGCTTTATATCCAGAACCCAGATGGAGATATGAGTCAGTATGCAATGACTCCGCTTTGATTGGCGAGTTCTCCACCACTTTGGGGGCTGAATTGTGTTACTCGAAGCTGTACACTACCTTAGACGCCATTGACGCCGCTGTTGACCCACGGAGATAAGAAATGTACCAATCCCTTTGGCAGACCAAAGCCTCTGATAAGGGTACAGATGTCGAAGATATGAAGGGATATTCTTGGGGAAAGGGCGTGGAGTAGTCAGCAGAAAGTGGAAAATCCAAACAAAACAGAACACAATCATTATACTCTAGCTCACTCTGCTATGGATCTCCTTTCTCTCCATCCCTAGACCAATCTATTTTGGCTCCATAGTATTGCAGTGGTTGCCCGTGGTTCAAGTTCATTGAAGGGAGTGGAAGACTTTGCGGGGAAATGTACATGTAGCTGATGTAACGCTTTGGCCCCAGCGAGGCCCGAGCTTTCGTGTCACCACCTAGCGGCTTGGCATGAGCTAACCGAACCCACTCAAAACCACAATGTTTTCCTCCTGCTTGAAGGCAATCACCCTGTCTCCTGAGTGTCAGCGAAAGTATGGCGCTCCCAATAGACTTATGTATACTCGGTCGACACTCTCCTCATCGCTGGCCGCTGCCCAGCCAAGATAGCCGCTATCCTTCCTCTTTTCAAAGTCCCCATTGACATCAAAATTTTCCCTGGCAGTGGGCACTTGTTCATGCCAGCTTGTTAGTGACTGGCTCTACAATAGAAAGTTCTTGAAAGTTACGGATGGAGATGAGTCTAGTGACTAGACATCAGATTCGGTACACTGATGCGAGAAGAGAGCAGAACTGGAGAAGGGACTTTCTATTCTGAAGTCAAAGAAAGTTCTTCTCCAGTCGACGACTCGACCCTGTTTCGTCTATGGAGACTCAAGCGAGGATCAAATAATGTAGAACCCCTGAGCAGAGGACTTCCCTTATAAACCAGCTTCACCTCCTTTTGTCGTGGCATGCATTTTGACCAATTTGTCCTGCGAGCACCCTCAGATTAATCCTGATCCCTATTCAAATACGACAACCACGGCGACCTAGTCTCCAGCTATCCCATCAACCTCAGAACCACGGTTCCGCTCAGAAGTTTCGCTACCAACCGAGAAAGCCGCTGGTTCAAATACACCGGCCCACAAAACTGCGACTCTCAGCTCCGTCTCCTGCACAACCTCCACCATCTCCTCGATCTCAGCCTCGCTCATCCGCACCGTCGCATCCAAACACGCTGTGTCTGCCCGACTACGGCGAGCACGACTTTTACTCCCCCGCGGCCGCCACCTTCTCAGGCTCACCTTCAATCCGAGCCCTGTGACCTATTTCCCAAGTGAGTTTATTGCAATCTCCTTGCTCAAGTCCTGCTTTGCCTTCCCTCTCATCCGACCCCAACTCCGAGAATTTTCGACTTCAGCCTTCCAAACATCAGGACAGCACTCCATTCACTCGGGTCGCTATTATCACGCTTCCCAGATTGCCAGACCCGCGGACTCACTGTGGGACCAAGGCCTTCCAGCCCTTTCCATGCCAGAACACAAAGGGCTTTGGACAAACCTAGCCTGTTCTGGAGCATCTTCTTTGCTAGACTTGCCAAATCAGGCACCTTCTCTCACTCGACGGAGCTTGACCGCATTCTTGCCGAGTTTATTTCCCCTTGCTCAAATACTGCTTCACATCCTTTACCAGTGTGATACATGTAACTGACTCGCTTTGCTAGATCTCAGCCATGGACAAAGCACGCGGACGTTATCATCCAGACCGGGTGATATATGGACATCCTCTGAGGGAGTGGACGATGAGGAAGATGACGATACAACTAGACCTATGGGAGGTCGACTGGCCCATCGATGCTTGTCGACCCGCAGTGGTTATGCTTTTTGTGAACCATTGCGAAAGAAACCCTGACATCGAGGTTGGCGGCTATGAAGACGACAGCGACGTCAGTGAAGAAGACGAAGACGACACCTATTATTCAGCCCGATCTGAAGTCAGCGAGGCAGAACAGTCGGCAATCGACGAGGCACGACGCAACAGGACACCCAACGAAAATGAGCAGAACCTATCTGAACATCGCAATGGTGAAAATCCTGTCAGCTCTAGTCATTTACGACCAGCCTGCGGCTACAGAGAGGACAACATATTTGCACTAAATAATCGGCTGCGGCAAGCCTCCAGTTCCAGCAACCCTTCCAGTCAAGCATCCTACCCGAACAACCATTTCACTCAAGTCTCGGGCCCCCGTAGTCCTTTCAATCGCGATACCAGCCCCAGCAGTCCTTCCAGTCAAGTCTCCAGGGCCAACAATCCTTACACTCTAGTCACGACTCCCAGCAACCCTTTTACTCAATCCTTCCGCCCCAGCGACCCGTTCGCTCCAGTCCCCGGCCCCAGCAATTCTTTAACGCAAGCCTCCATCCCCAACCACCCTTTCTCTCGACTCACCAGCGCCAGCGACCCTCGCACTACTCCTGCCAACCTCGTGAACCGCACCACGAACGGCACGGCCGGTCCACCTCTTATACAGACTCGCAACGCCCCAACCTACTTCCCCAATACCACCTTCCGCGAAACCTCCGAAGCTTCTGCTCGCAGAAGATCTCCCCACAGTACACCAGAAGAGCTTCGAACCATAGTACCCAACGAAATCCAGAGGACACAACCCTGGACCTGGCTCGAACCGGTCTTCCAATCTGCTATGCACGCAGCAGAACATTCTCTAGAACAGCCGCTAGAACGCCTTCCATCTACTCTGCAAGTAGCGGCCGGTAGTATCGGCCTTGCTGACGGAATGGAGACTTCGCCACAAGGTGCGCAGGGCGGCGAGCATGGTGAGTCGGGAAACTCAGCAGTATCCGAGCCACCAGCGTCCAACTAGATGCCTTCTGCCATATTTGCGTTCCACGGGTTTACCTAACAGTTCTCGAGAAAAGAGCGACATTTGAGCTGCAGCTTCGGCCAAGAGATTGGACGGGGCATGAGTTCCAGCAATCCGGCTAAGGAGAGAAGGAATCTGAGCTTCGGTGGTAGTGCCACCTTTTAGGCAGACCGAGTGTTATTCTTTGATTTCATTTCAGCAATTCGACTTCAAAAAGACAGATTCAGATGGCTTATGGTCCCAGCAAAAGGCGTGATTCTTATGATGTCTTTGAGTTCAAGGAACAAAGGGGCTTTCAGTCGCATTGACTTTACATTATGTGCTTTCATTTCATTGCCTTTGGCTTGTGGGGGCTGGTTTGCGTTGGCGTTTAATACGGGAGCGTGATTTCAATGCTTTACTTTCCCTTTTGCCGTCCAGCATACTGTCTTCTCGGACTCGGATGTCGTCTTGATAGGGGCATTCTCACTTTCCCGCTTCCAAGACGCCAGTCATTCCAGCGCCAGTGTAGCCCAGACCTGCAAGCAGAAACATAGACCAAGTTGTCGGTCATATCATCGGAGATCCACTCCCAAGTCGGAGATGTGTTTTAATGCTAGTCTCCAAAGTACTACGGCCTTCACCCTGTGCACTAGCCAAAACTAGGAAATGCCATGGTGCACTGGCGTCAGTAACGTGCTTCACCACAACTCTATGTTACCACATATCAAACTAGCACTTGGAGACCCTCCGCCTTCTAGCTTCTGGTGAATGACAGGCAGGCAATCGAGGAGGACACTGGAGACTTCATGCCAATTAATCTGCCAGCAGAGACTTTGATTCAGGGGCTGCATGAAGCTATATGCTGACAGTGTTCTAGTGCCGTGTGAGAAACCCACAGCATGCCTTCGTATGCAAATATCGTTATTCAAAGTTCATGGGCTCCTCGAAGCGCGAGTACTCATCTGATTCTCAAAAAGCTACCCCTTTCACGATACTCAGTGTCTCGAATCTGCGGCCTTGATACATCCCTGCCCTGGCAGTCCATCCCAGACTGACAACATCAACGGAGATGACATCAGACATGAGAACCCAGAAAGCTAAGATAGCTACTCCCTCGAACTGTCGTTTATACCTGCCGCTAAAATCAAGGCACCAAACACCGTTGGACGGGATAGTCGCTCTACCGCAATGCTTCTCACCATAACTGCACCACGGAAGAGTAACTTGTGAACGCACTGGAGCGGTGCAACTGTGAAAACCGACAAACTGAGCGAGCAGAATCTTATGTACTCGTGAAGTGAGGGGGTAGGCCTTGGTCATGAAAATGTGTCGTCTAAATTAACACTTGGCTCGCATGTGAGTCTTTGTGTGAAGATGCAAGCTGTCTCTTTCTGATCTGGCAACACTCGACCAATCGCGCAGATACAAGGTCTACCTGGAGTAGTAGAGTTGAGTGCCCGGTTTCGCCACAACTAACGAAACCAGTACCTGACTGTTTCTAGGCTTTGTACTTTGGCGCAAACAGCTATATCAATACCATTGTTCCAACTCGATCTAGGAAGCCGAGGTTCTTATCATGGTTTCGTGTTCAGAACGGTCGTTGCTCACTCAACCAGTCGACCCAGGCTTTTTATATATTTGTTTCATCAACCTCGAACGGGCCCAGCCACTTCCCCGCAGTTCCTGTCATCGCATCTTCGTTATCAAGGCCATTGCTGAAGGCGATTGGAAACAACAGTCATATGGATTCTGGTCAGTACAGTCACTGAACCGACTCGTTCATCCCCTCTTTCTAGAGGCTATGCCGTTTTCCCACACCACTTTCTTGATATACTGGTGCTGCAGCATGACAAGGTCGCCCACTTCTGTCTGGAAAAATCCGCAGAGAAACCAGCAAAATGACGATCTGGTCTTTACGTTCCCACAACAACCGTCATTCTCTGACCCATTTAAGCGTTGCATGATCCTCGCAAAAAGAACTTACAATCTGACAAGCTCTCATTGGGCGCGAATGACAACAATTCCAGCTCCTCCTTAATTACGTTCTTCCGAACATGTGCCTAAACCCTCACGAAGAGATGGTGGTGAGCCGCGTGCTGTGGAGGGCGGAAACTCACGAATCTCCGGCCAAATTTGAGCTTTCTATTAAGCTCGACTTCTCCATCGTTGTCGAATCAGTCGTTCGCTTCATACTATTTTTCCACCTCAAACTTCTTGTTCTCTGTGACCTTTCGATCGACTTCGAACTTCACGGCGACTTCGACATGACCCTATTTCTATTCCGAAACGTAGTCTTCGTACGTACAGACCGTCCTCGATCAGCTCTGCCAGAAAAGCCGCACGACCCAAATACCTTCGAGTATTTCCACCGTCTACCCGCCGAAATCCGCCATTACATACTGGAGCTCGCCATTACGCCCCGCGTCGTCACCATCAGTGCCTCGCCAGGCTCCTTCACAGCAGACACATATCACTCGTACCCTGCTGGGGGGTTTATCGAATCTATCAACATCCTCGCACCATCCATCGGCGGGATTGACCTCTACATGTTCGACGTCTATGGGGGCACTGCGAAACAGAAGGAAGATTTCCGAAGATTGGTCGCTCCTCACTACAAGATAATGCACGTGCAAGGGCCCCAGGGGCCTCTCAGCTTTCTCTTCAATCCTGAGATCGACACATTGGTGCTAGAGGTTCAGAGACCGTGGCCGAGTGAGCAGGAGGACGACGATATTGCAACCATTTTCAACCCCGGGGCCCGGCAACAGATATGCATGGCAGCGCTCGTTGCGAGTATTTCGCCTGCTTCTAGGGCTCTGGTCAGGAAGCTTGGTCTGGCTCATGTGCAGCATAAGACCACAATTCGGTTTAAGAATCTGGAAGAGTTGGTATGGATAGGGGGCAAAGCGAACATGTTCCAAGAGTGGAGATATGACGACCAGGACTCTGAGTACTCGTCATCTGAGAACGACTTTACGGCTGAAAGCGATTTTGACCTTGAATGGACCAGTAATTGGGAGGATAGGGGTGTGGCCGAGGATATTCGGTCATTTCCTTTTCCCAGGAGTCTGAGAGTCTTGACTTGGCTACCCATTTCGTCACTCAAGAGACCTGATTGGGTGTATGCTTCTGTAGCACCTGGCTATGGGAACAACATCATACGTGGTGGGGACGTGGCGAGGTGGGAATGGGAGCTTCCGAGCCAAGCTTTCCGAGGCGTGTGGCCGCACTCTATTTATCGAATGGACAGCCCTGCATACAAAGACTTCCAGTCGCATATGATCAAAGCCGGGGTCGAGGTATTGGAGCCCCCGGTATTCAAGGTTGGATGGCTGTCTGAGCCCGACGAGTTGGAAATGGACGGAGAAGAGGCCGGGGTAGTTGAGGACCCGGTAATCGAGAATGGATGGCCGTCTCCGCCCTACGATCTGGGAACGGTCGGAGAGAGGTCCGGGGCATTTGTGGACTGGCCATTCAAGGTTGGGTGGCTACCTGAGCCCAAGGAGTTGGAAATGACCGAAGAGGCCGGGGTAGTTGAGGACCCGCTATTCGTGGATGAATGTCTGTTCGATCCCGACGAGAGGTCCGGGGCATTTGTGGACTGGCCATTCAAGGTTTGGTGGCTACCTGAGCCCGAGCAGTTGGAAATGACCAAAGAAGAGGCCGGGGTAGTTGAGGACCCGCTATTCGTGGATGAAAGTCTGTTCAATTCCGACGAGAGGGACTGGGTAGTTGAGGAGCTCTCATCCGAGGATGATTGGAACATCGATCTCAAAGTTGGGTAAACTCCTGCGCCTGGCGGGTAGTAGCGAGGTTCTTGAGGCACCGCTTCTACTTTTGGTGCAGTCTCTGATGTTGGGGATGGAAAATGTGCTGCGTTGGTCCCCGGGCTCCCGGTGGGTTCGCGCGTAAGATTGTAACGGAGGAATGAGGTTTTTATTAAACAACTAGCAGGAGGAAAGGTGACAAACTATCTCTGGGGAGCGCCACATTATAGATATATCACTTCTGGCGCTCCCCTGCGCTCCCCTGCGCTCCATCGGGGATTCGTGCAAATACTCCAGGCGCCCTGCAGGCGGCCCTGTTGGAAGTATGTGATTTCCGAATGCCCTCAGATCCACGGTGACGCACGAACCACAACCCAGGCACCATCCAACAGCTATGCTCTGCTAAAATCTATGAAATCTTAATCTCCCCTGGTATTGTGTCAGTGAAAGGCAACTACTAACCGATGTGCGCTCTTTTGCTGAATCCTGCCTCTTCCTTCGCAGGTACGCAGCCCAGATCATGTGCCCCGAGTTAGACAACCCGAGCACATGAAAACCTTCTATTGATCAGAGATACTCCGGGCGATCAGGTACTTTCTGAGCAAGCAAGATACAGTGTCTGCAGTGATGAGGAGCATCTCATGATCTCAAACACCTGGGTAGGAATGAACCAAAGATTAGCACGGCCAAGAGATCAATTCTTGTTCCTTAAATCTAGTTCTCAAAACCACACTGCTTATTGGAAATTGTCCCTGCATTATCCCCGTTGCAGTTTGACTGCCACTCGGCAGCAAATACTTATTCATGTGAGCATGGTTGGGAATGCATGTCATGTCAGGGAATCACGTGGTCTATTTAGACTCTAGAGTCTACCCCTTTGTTCCGGGCCATTCTCTTTGTCTTAGCTGGCTATTACAGGGGGCCAGACCTCCCTCTTATCCCCTGAATACCCCAAAGGTGCTAGCACCGTTCTAGTGATGCCTAGATTGATCCAACAGCGCATGGCAAGTTTTCTGTTGGATTAACTCAAGGGACGGTGCTAGCACTTTGGGGTAGTTTAAGGGTGTTGTATTAAGTCTAGTGAGGGAAGAAGGAGCTAGAGCTCCCTCTAATAGCTAGCCAGTACAAAAGAGGTAGTCAGAATAAAGAGGTGGACTATAAAACAGTCCACGTAATTCCAGACGCTCCCAACATTTTCAATTTTCATTCCATATTTCATAAGTATCATTCGTCGTGCAGCTACTCAGACCAGAGAGCTCTTACTATATACAACTTACAACAATCGATAGTTCAAATTTGAATTCATTCAAGCATCCAAGACCCTCTAGGCACCCGTCACAGGGTTCCTATCCCCACTAGTCATAAACTTGGCACCCGGAAACTGCTTTCCATAAGCAAACACGCTTTTTCCAGCCGGCAAACCGGGACAAGTTCCCAAACCCCTGAGTCCCGGCAGTAAGGTTGTACCAATCGCACTCTGCGCCAGCAGCAATGTCGGCCCCTCAAACACATTATCCAAAAAGCTTGGCACGTCAGCCTGAATCGCTTGGCTAATAAAGCATCCAATCTTGGCGGGATCCCCTAGGTCCGACACGGTATTGATGAGGCCTCCTGAAATATCGCCCAAGTCAACACCAGTGAAGGAATTCGTGGTTCCGGTGTTCCCACCGACTTGGCAGTTGGATGGATAGGAGAGGCATTGCTGAGCTGTGGAGATCAAAATGTCGGAAAGTGTCCAGGCATCAGCGGTAGCGCGCTTGTACCAGTTGTCGGGGATTCGCTCGTGGCCGTATGTGTATACGAGCTTGTTGTTGCTGTCGCGAGTGTAACTGAAAAACGACTCGAAAACGGCAGGAGGCATGATGCCGCGCGGATACTCAGCGGAGTGGTTGGCGAGGAGTTCGTATGCGAACATGTGGGCGCCAAAAGTGAAGGCGATGCCGGCGTAGGCGGGCGAGAAATAGTTGGGATTGTTGGCAATACTGTGTTGCTTTCGCTGATATTGATGCTCGGCCAAGACCTGAGGTGTTAGATTGGGTTCACCGGTCATATCCATGGCGAGGTCGAGCAGACCTTGGGCGAACTCGGGGTATGAGGCGCAGTTCGAATTCATATCAGGAGCGAGCCAGTCGCCGCGAGTGATGGAAGCATCGCCTTCGGTCTTCAAGTGACCGTAACCGCAGATACCGGTTTCGTTTCCGAGTAGGTCACCGATTTCGCCAAGGGACTGAGTGGCATCAGAGTGTTGGCCGATGCTCCAGCGGCCGGAGAGGGGATCACCGTCGAAAAATTGCGTTGCGGTTTGAAGGAACTCAGTGGCAGTTATGTCGAGGCCGAAGGCTTCGAATAGGCCGGTGTTGACAGTTTCTGGAGTGGCGATACCGGAACGAGGGAGGTAGCCATGGTTCGCGGCGGCATTCAGACCAGCACAGGGCCCGCGAATGTCTCCTGGACCGGGAGCTGCCCAGGCATGTTCTCCGGAGGTGGAGACAAGTTGTGATTCAGCATCAAAATCATTGTAGAGAGCATGGGTAGGTGAGCCGGGATATTCTGGGAATGGAGCAACCGCGTTGATGCCTGATGATTGTGTCAGTATTTATTTTCTGATGGATGTAGCGAGAAGCGTCAGCGAAAAGGGGGAAATACGCTTGGCAAGTCTTGGTTTCCTCGCAACTTCTTCGGCCATGTGAGGGAAGGCAGAGACGAGGGATACCTCAATGAGGAGAGCGGACGCTAAAAGTTGGAACATCTTGACTGTGGGTATATTGAGCATGCAAGGGAAAACCAAACTTTTGAAGATGAAAATTCATGTCAAAACCTAACTCCGTGCGTCATGAAGGAAGTGGGCGATATATATCCAAGATAACAACTACTAGTGCTCTCATTTGGTACGCTCCACTATCGTCATCGCCTAAGCCGAAATGTGTGGAAAGTCCTGTAGTAGCAACCACCAGTAAGTGGAACCAGGCCCCGTGTCCGGGGATGTTTCGGAAATTCGAAAGATCAGATACTTAGGCCGTCCATGGCTGGTCACACGAACTGGTGGGTAGTAGTAATGATCAAGCGCTAGAAGCCTGTGCCGACGGCACATCGACCTGTCGAAGCTGAAATAATTCCTTGCCACTGGCTTAGTTCACCGGTAGTAGTCTCCTTACCGTCTTCCAGACGAATAGAAGAAAAAGTTCTGTCATTGGGCTGACTCGCATATCGCACTCCCAAAAGAGTTCCTACCACAAATTCTTAATCTTCTGACTGACCTACGCAGTTCCATATAAGTTCGATCTTTAGGGATACCAGAAGTCAAAAGAAAGAAGACTGAAGAAGTGAAGATCGCTTACAAAAGAAAGCAAGCAGAGATCAAAGGCAGGTTCATCAAGAACCCAGCCTCTAGCATAAGGTAGCAACCAGTCGAATAAGCCACAAATATTCGTATTTCGTCTGATGTGGCCTGTGGGCTTTGACGGCTCGAAGGATGTTGCAAAATCGGGTCTGCCCCCGGCAAGAAACTCAGCCGAAGCAATTAGCAATTTCCTAGTGGTTCCCAAGCGGGACCTGCTATGTTACACCGATCAAAGTCTAACTCAACTGTGATAAGCTCGTGGAGCTTGTCACCGAACTCATAATTAGCGCCATCTAGGGAAACGCGGGGTGAGCGAGGCCGCTTTGGGAAGCGATCGGGAGTAATGACGATTTTGTGCTGCAGTCAAGTGACTGAAGGCCCTTTGTCGGGAATACTATGCAACCTTCATGTTTTCCAGCGTTAGGGTGATTGGGCGAAAGGGATTTCTGGTGGTAGGCGGTTCAACGATGTAGGAGGGTAGTAGCTGTGTGGCAAAGTCATGTCCGATGTGGTGGTTTCAGCTTGCTTCTTGACCATTAGGGAATCCCGAGGGTATGGCGAGCTTTTAGCTGATGGTGATCAACCGTGTCGACGGATATGCTCGGCATCGTGTGCTAAGAGACACGAGGGTGAGATCCCACATGTTGGTGATACAAACATGTTCAGTGCCCGTGGTAGAAAATGATAGACCACGGTTTGCTATGACGGTGAGGAAGTGGATCTGATGCAACGTACCCGTAGAATGGCGATTCTACAGAATCGGTGGCCCATTCTATAGAATCATGTACGATCTACCATCACTTTAAAGTGTTCGTAGAACCCTGTAGACTGTAAATTTAAATATATAATAATAATCTCTGAGTTTTTCTAATCAAATTGGTATATTTATTATTTTTAAAAGTCAAATTTTAAGGGTAGAAATCAAAGGTTGAATAAAAGTCAGGATTCCGAAAATGACACCCTCGATTTTTTAGCGATGTGCGATAAAAAATATGTAAAAAAATATATAAATGCCAAAACAATTTTATAATGAATAAAATAAAAGCCTAATAATATTGAAAAGCTATTAAAATTAGGGGTTTTTTTTTAAAAAAAAAAGCAAAACAATAGTAAAATTTATATTAAATTAATTATTAAAAATAAAATATAATAAAATAAAATATTCAATTATTTAAAATTAATATCAATAATTAAATATTATTTGTATTTATGTTTATATTTAATAATATTAATATATAAATTATTTAAGTTAAATTATTTTAATTTATTAATAAAATTAAATGGCTAATTAATTTGAAATACATTGTTTTTTAATTTTTTTAATAACATTTATATATATTAATAGAAATTTATAAAAAAGTGTTTTTTATATTATTAATTTGAAATAAAGCTTTTAAAAGCAATAATATATATATATATTGCTTTTTAAATATATTTTATAATAATATTAAATATTTTAAATTAAAATTAAAATAACTATTATTTAAAATAATTAAAGAAAAAAAATATTAGCTAATTTAAAAAACTCATTTGGAAAAATTCAATTTTAAAATATTGTTTTTTATTAAAAAAATTATAATAAATATTTCAATATATAAATCGATGTATTAATAATAAAATTCAATAAATTAATATTAAAATAAAAATATAAAAATATTCTTATATTTTTATATTAAAAACAAATAATATAGTATTTATATATTTTTTTATATTTTAATTGTTTTATTTTTTAAAATATTATTTCAAATCGAATCAAATTAAATTAAATTATTTTACGTTTTAAATTATATATAAATGAAACATTATTAGTAATTTGGAATTGAAATATCAAACTCTAATTTTTTAAAGTTTTTTTAAATGATTTAAATATATTAAAAAATAACCAAATTTTTAGAATTTTCTATTAATTTCAATTTATATTATTTTGAATTACAAAATAGGTCAAATTAATCAGAATTGCGGTTTTTTTATAAATTTTAAATTTTAAATTTTTAAAAGCTATATATAATTTTTTATAATATATTCTACGAACACTTTAAAGTGCCGGTAGCCCTACCGAGTCTATAGACTCGGCTATCGATTCTGTAGAATCGGAATTCTACGGGTACGTTGCATCAGATCGAGGTTCATTCCTCCCAGCCGACAAGATATGGATCGGTGGATGCAATCCCTGACGGCAGCAACGGTCTTCCACAGTACCGCCTGCCGTCTCTTCCTTCATCCCATTCTCTCATCACAGGAGTCAGAGAATTCTCGTCGAATTTAGAGAGAAGTCCAAAACTGCATTGTGGAATCTTGTTGGTTGTTCTCGAGGTGAAGATTCAATTCCTGAAACCTGTCACCTGTCTGAGATGGTGGGTCGGCGTGAGGGGGGGGGGGGGGGGGGGGGGGGGGGGGAGGAAGCGTCTGAAAACCAGATATAGTCACACGGTGGTGGGGTTCGGGTTGTCCGGGCGACAAACCACACAGTTGACAAACTGGACGAGCNCCCCCCCCCCCCCCCCCCCCCCCCCCCCCCCCCCCCCCCCCCCCCCCCCCCCCCCCCCCCCCCCCCCCCCCCCCCCCCCCCCCCCCCCCCCCCCCCCCCCCCCCCCCCCCCCCCCCCCCCCCCCCCCCCCCCCCCCCCCCCCCCCCCCCCCCCCCCCCCCCCCCCCCCCCCCCCCCCCCCCCCCCCCCCCCCCCCCCCCCCCCCCCCCCCCCCCCCCCCCCCCCCCCCCCCCCCCCCCCCCCCCCCCCCCCCCCCCCCCCCCCCCCCCCCCCCCCCCCCCCCCCCCCCCCCCCCCCCCCCCCCCCCCCCCCCCCCCCCCCCCCCCCCCCCCCCCCCCCCCCCCCCCCCCCCCCCCCCCCCCCCCCCCCCCCCCCCCCCCCCCCCCCCCCCCCCCCCCCCCCCCCCCCCCCCCCCCCCCCCCCCCCCCCCCCCCCCCCCCCCCCCCCCCCCCCCCCCCCCCCCCCCCGCGTCTGCAATCCTTCTATAGTCACACGGTCTTGGGATTCGGGATTTCCGGTCGTCCAACCTCACAGTTGAAGAACTGGACGAGCAGTCACATATCTTCGGAGCCTAGGGCTACCAGCAGGAAAGTCACATCTTCCTGTGCACATAAATAATGCCTCAATTTGCCTCAATGGCAGTACCAAGTTGTACATCTTCATTCTTCAGGGCTCTACAGCACGCCACGAGAAGAATTTCCGATCCCTTGGACGGCCATAGCTGACGGGCCTGACACTGCTAACAGTACTAGTACAATAGATCCAAGCCGCTACCTGCCAAAAATCTCGTATGCATTCTCAATCATGTAGGCGATACCTTCCGCCCTGAAGTTATCCTGCTCCACATAGGACGTGATATTCGCATCAAATACAAAGTCTTGGGGGTTGTCAAGAGTATAAACGGGCCAATTTGCCGCTGAAACTAATAAAGCGCCTATGTCAGCTCCTTCATATGAGTGGAATAAAGTTATCGGAGTGGCAGAGATTCATGCTTACCACCAGAATTGTTTGGATCACCAGTTGCCACGAAAGCACTCCACATTCTTGTCATCAGTCTGGCCAGGTCAGAGTAACTACTCGGCTCGCCACCAAAAGGATTTGGGCTGCCATTCGCCGGATAGCCCTGGCCCATCAGATTATAGAAGACGAAAGCCACTTCCTGGAAATGCGCTGCGCCGCTCCACCATGGCATTCCGTTCACAAGCACGTTGAAGCGGTAGGCGTATGAGGAGACGTTGTTCTGAGCCCAGGCTTGGTTCACAGCTCGCCTCCATGCGATGTTGTTTTCGTCGCCGGCGAGCGCAGCCTGGCGCTTGTATTGAGAACCCAAATACCATGGGATTTCACTGGCACTGGTGGCGTTCAGGGTAGCCGGAATGCCGTCTTGCAGGATGTCAGGGTAGAGATCTGAAAGTGTTGAAACGGCTTCGGAGTTGTTGGTGTATGTTCTGACGAATTCCTCGAATTGTTCATCAGTGTTGATTCCGAGAGTACCAAATGAACAGCCTTCATCGGAGTTTGTACCAATCAGAAAGGGAACTTTCGTGAAGTTTCCAGCTGCTAGTTGCAGAGAAGCAGGTTGAGTCAAGAAATCTCCGTCGATAATAGGGATGAGTGTGGCCCCGTCTCCGTACTTCTGGAAAGTGGCATTGAGCACCGTGTTCATCGTCTCATATGGTACCGTGCGCAGACAGCCAAGGACGTAAGTGGAGTTGAGACATCCGACATCAGCGCTAACCTCGTCGAAGACTGCTTGTGAAGATGAGATGTTTGCGTAGGCAGACCAGGGTATAGGTCCGCCGCTCTCGGCTATGGCTGCCCTGTAGAGGTTGTCGTCGCGACCGTTGTAAGCGACAAGGTGCATTCCAACACTGGTCGCTCCAGCACTTTCTCCCCAGATCGTGACTTTGGTGGGGTCTCCTCCGAATGCAGCGATGTTCTCTTGGATCCAGTGCATAGCAGTTCTGATGAATATCTGGTTAGCATATCGTGAACCGACCGTCTTGTGATCAAGACAGATTTAGCCCCTGAGGTGCAAAGCAGACTCAACCGCTTCAAGAGATAGCTTACCTCTGGTCCCGGAGACCCAAATTTCCCGTTCCCTCTGATTTCATTTCATCGGAGAAGAGAAATCCCCAACCAGCGAGGCGATAGTTGATTCCAATACCAATCATGGGATTCCCTGCCGAAACAGCCTCCTGGATCATGAATGTCATGTTGTAACGCGGGTCTCTGCTTCCTCCAGTAGCGAAAGAACCGCTAGATAGTTCGATTAGCCTCGTGATTCGTGGGCCAACAGCTAGTTAATCAACTTACCCATGAATCCACATAGCTACTGGTAATGACTCATTCTTGTACCCAGAAGGACGAACGATGTTCAAAGTCAAACAATCCTCGCTCACAATGTTGCCGAGACTCTCAGTATCAGTCTGGAAGTCTGGAATCAGCTATCTCAGATCACCAAACGGATGAAGTGGAAACTTACACCATATCCTACGCACTCATAGCCGAACTCTGTCGCATTTCTCAGACCCTGCCATGTTGAGTTGAGCGGTTGCGCCACTCTGAATCTCAGGTCTCCAGTCGGTGGTTGAGCATAAGTTACACCCAGAAACACATCCTGGTTGTAGTTTGTGTCATGGTATCCATAATATGTCCCGTTCTTCACGTTCGCAGTCGGTGCAGCGGTGCGATTCGAGACTGGTTGCGCATGAGTGTTCAACGCGAAAGCACCAACTCCCGCTAACGCCAGGCTGAGACGCATTCTGAAATTCCAAGCGGGACTTAAAGGGAAAGAAGGGGGGAGATATGGTACTAGAACTCCCACGTGATTGGAAGTGAGCATACAAAAGAAGCTGAACAGAAAGGAGAATAAGAAATCATCAGGCTTTATGTATTAGGGCACGACTCGGGATTGGGATCACCGTAATCTCATGCATCTCTCCCCTCTAGATAGAGACTCGGGCAAAAGCTGTCCTATCTTGCCAGATCGGAGTTCCTGTTCATTCCATGTTCTTAACGAAGTGCTTTGGCGATACAAGATTCTCGATACTTATTCAAGCCTGAATCCGATTCAGTATTGATATTCTACGTTCTGTCGAGCATTTGATATCCGATAAGCTCCAAATCGCCTTCCTACTAGGCAACTGGGTCTAAATATCTCTTAAGCTGACATATCCACGAGCATAGGAGCACAGACTGGTCAAAAGGCCCCGCAGTGGGGACGCGGGGGATTGGATGAGAAAGTCATACCCCTGTTTCCGCACGGATAGACATCTCCACAGATGCCTCCCCTTGGCGATAAGCTTGTAGGCACCCCCAACCTACTACTTCAAGCCTTTCTGGACATGAAAGGTTAGCGGCGACAATCGACTGTCTCATTGACAATTTTTAGTTTCGTGCTGCAAGAGTACGGGTAGGCCACGTTGTCCTTCACTGGACACAGATCATGTTCCGCAAGAAAGATATCCTCAAGATCATCTGCCCAGCCAGATTCTTCTTAGTCCTCACGCCTGTTCGGTAGAAAGGTCTATATGCGGCGAAGTGTCTTCTGAGGAGAAGCGGGTGTGGTGCTAGTACCTATATTCACACGAATCTATGGTGCCATGGTAGGAATCAGATCAACGCTTGAATTCTGCCTACACTGACTGTGAAGCTACCGCTCTCGAAACTTTCCTCGACTTGAAAGACCGTCCTTCCTGAACCTCATCGCTTGATCATCACCGCAACAGAATCTGAAACCACTCCGTCGTCTGTCCATGGCCAAGCCTATCACTCAGATGTCTCGCCAGCCCCGACAGCATACGACGCCCCCGCAGCAGCGTTCCAGGCGTGGTATCTCAATGACCTCGGACCAAGCTGTACAATTTGACCGGGTCTCCAGCTGGGCTGGGCTCAACGGGCTCAGCATAATTGTCCAGAAGCTGGTACTCGTGCTCCTCCAAGTTGAACCTCGGGAAGCCATCTCTCAGTTTCCACGCCCTCTGGTACTTGGCGTCCGACTTCCTCACGGAGCCAAACTCCTTCCCATCACCTCTGAGAACTCTCCAGACCTCATCCTCCCCGGTAGTCTCGCGCACGGCACACCATGCCCAGCTGTCTACCTCGGCATCGGTGTGTCCCACGATTCTGCCATTTCCGATCCACAACCGAATTCCTTCGCCGCTGGAGAAGCCGTTGCATGGCGCACCTGGCACATACAAGACGTTGATGAGATGCACCATCTTGGTCTTGCCAGGAAAGACGCCGGGAGGCAGCTCAAGGTTGATTGCGATGTTTCCCAAACCCATAGCGATGAGGCCCGAAGTCATAGTGTGGCTGAATTGTATGGGGTTTCGGAAAGGGGTGTACTTGGCGAAGAGACTCAGGTGCGGCGTGTAGTGCATACCGTTTCCCGGGAGGTACAACCAGTCGTCGCCCGTATTGCCATCGCCGTTCTCAAGATAGCCATTGCTGTTATCATCAGTGTCGGAACTCTTCTGCGCGGAGTGGTTGTTGCCAGAAGCAGCGTTCATCATGCCGTCAAGTTCATTGTACGGGAGGCCGCTGTGGCCCACAGGACGGTCTGCCATGGTTGTGTTTGTTCTGTCAGGTCGGGAGGAGGCTCCCCAGTAAGGGCGACGTTCGACTGGCTCCTCAGCGAGGGGTTGCTGGGGAGCGGAATCGTACTGTGGGGGGATGGATCTGTGCTGAGAGTCGAGGGGAGTCTTGGGAAAACTGTGCTTGGAATTCATTTTCGGTAGATGGATTGTCGCGTCCTTGAATACGGCGATTGGAGGATATTTTCGACAGGTTGCTCGAGTCTTCGCTGGGTGTTTCTGCGTCAGGGGCTTTCAAGAAAGCTGGGAACTTTCGAGTTTGCGCGAGTGATGTAGATGTTGTTTGAGTACTTGTGCTTGGAGATGCTCAATAACGGGGTACGGGCGAGATGGGGCTCTGGGTTTGCAACAGGACTGGGAAGATTGGTAGGCAGAGCTGGGTATTATGTAGAGAGTATCCGGTGTTGTCAAGGGCCATCTCGATCCGATGTGCGTATGGCCTGTGAATCACTGGCAATGATCCACTGGATTATAGATACGGGGCATAACATGATTCAGCGCATCTCCGGCATCATTCACAGATCTCAGAATCCAAGTTACGGTTGAAGGGGGTTCCGGTTGATGAGGCTCGAGGTATCTAAAGAGCGACTGAGTGAGTAGCATGTGCCCCCGTCCTTGTTGCCATTCACATACCACAAAATTGCATTTTAACTACTGTACCACGAGGGAGATCGTCGTTTGTAACAACAAAATGGGAACAACCATGGCGTTCGATTTCGCAATACTGACCTCTCCTCCATCCAACTGGCTATCTCGAGACATTCACCGTCCTCAGATTCTAGCTGTATGGAGTCAGATTCCTGTGTTATTCGGGACGGCTTTTTTGTATGGGATTCAGGCAAGTGAAAACAGCATCACGTCTTCAGCCCTGTGTCGTTCAGCTCAGCCAAGGCACAAACATACGTAAACAGCTGCATCCAAACACCAAGCTCTTCTTCACATCCCAGGCCACAGCCCAACAATGCAATGAAAAGAAAAATGAGGTTTCGCAGCACAGGGAGGCAGTGTAAGACCCTGGCTACAGTGAGCTTAGCCATGCGCAAGCGCAGGGGACCGCGCTCGACTGCCAAAAAGTAGAATAATCGTTTGAAAATCCCGAAGGATTGTTTCAGAGATTAAACTGAAAAAAACAGATACTACACTTGATCTAAGCCAAAAGGCAAAGAGGGCTGAAGAGAAAAGAAAAAGAAAGAGGAAGAGGGTGGGAGGCTTGGGTGGTATTTATGCACATGGCGCGAGGAGGAAGGGCGCTAGTGGAACAAGCGAGAAGGAGGGAGGGCAATTGTTTGCTGCGCTTGTTTGGGCGGACAGGGAATGTTTGCTGGGGCTTGAGATGTTGCGAGCGGCTAGAAGACGTGAAAGATGGGGCAAACACTGCTTGCGGGGCGGGCTAAAATGTCGTCTTCTATGTTGATATAAAACCTGTCGAAGCAGGCACACGATTCACAGGAGCACACAACACCGATGTGCTCGGTTTATCACTTCAGAACCATGCAGAGCTGGTTAGATCATGGAATCTACAAACTAGGAGAAAGAAGCATATGTGGTGAAATCTTTGCTGCCTAGTGAAAACGTCTGTCTCCCTTGGGTGGACCATATTCCTTGTGAGGTCTGTCTCTAGGAATCATATCCACACCAACTGCTGATTCTATTTCTCAGGCAAATGTTGTGCCACACAGCTGCAGCGAAGTTTGTGGAAGCTCTCATAAGCCATTGATCCTGAGAGCTGCACCTGGCTGTGCCATTATCGCTGAAGCTGATAGAGAGATCACGCACTCAGGCTTTTTCATCTCAATGTAAGAGCCTTAAGTCCCCTCCACCCTGCAAAGCACCGGCTCCATCCGCATTGCAGGCATCTCCAAAGTAGGAACCATTTTCCCAACTTTGAATACCACATTTCTCTCTCTCGGCCCCTTTGCTCCAGTCTCAAATACGTTCAGAGTCCTGACATACAAGGTCATGTGCTCGTGCGTCTTCTGGGGCCGAGCAAATGCAGCACACTTCCAACCTCCAAGCAGCACTTCCGATCCGCCTTGCCTGCAGCCCATGCTCCGCTCCTCCGTATCTGCATCAGGGACCGATTCCCATTTGCCCCGGTAGGAGCGGCTTGGGTCAGGTCCCCATGCAATGTTTTGGGAGTTAAGTGAGCCCTTATCCATAACCACAATTTCATGCAAGGACGGAAAGTGGATGAAGGTCATGGGTCGCACGTTATTCATAACCACCCGGCGAATCTTCGCTCGGTCCACGTCTCCAATCAGTCGCATGAGGTACTCCATATCTCGTTGCAAGCGCTTCCAGGTGTCTCCGAAGCTCTTGTACTCTGAGAGCGTGATCATGAGGCTGTCACGGTCGAAGTTGAACTTGAAGGACCGACCTGTGTCTCCGAGAGCGATGACTTGGTACTGCTCTCGAACCCAGTTTCTGGTCTCTTTGTAGATTCTGGGAAGGTCGTTCATAATGACATCGTAGACGCCACAGGATTCGGTGACGAAGAGTCGATCCTTGAGCTTCTTCTCTTCGCGCTTTGCTTTCTCGACGCGCTCGATCTCCTTGCGCTGAGCTTCTGCATCGGCCTGCGCTGCGCGACGCCGGGCTGCGCGACCTACCCGACCTCCGGGGTAGCCGTGGTTGGCGACTGGGACGATTGGCAGTGGAATATCTTCATCAGTCACTACTGGCTCGTCCTTCAAACCGATGGTGATGACTCTTGCGCTCAAGGCATGATCCCATATTCTGTGTTGAATCTCCTGGGGGAATTCCAGGAAGTTTGGGAACATGGTTGGTATGGTGGGCAGCCAGCCGGCTGAAGCTTTCTGAACGTTCTCGGCGGGAACAATCACAGATGAAGCTGATGAAACCAAAGCCGGTGGAGCGGGAGCTGGTGGAGCTAAAGCTGATGCAGAAGATGATGGATCAAGTGAAGGTGGATCCTGGACCCTGGGCTTTGCAACAACCGTGGGTGAAGCTGTGCATTCTGCCTTGACGGCAGTTGGAGGCCCAGCGATAGCCTCCTCGACACTGTGGTTCATATCGCTTGTCTGAACCATGTTTGCAGGCGGAGATGGTAAGACAGCGGAGTCTTGTGGCTGCGGAAGAGTGTTTGATAGTTGCGAAGTAGGAGGATTGTGGAGCGGGCGGAGTTTGGGACCGGAGCCCAGGTTTGAATCTGGGTAGTTGTCAGATGTGAATGTGGGTCGTCAAGTGGGTGTAGAGGAAAGATGAGAAGAAGGTTGCAGAGGTGAGTGCGAACTTGTTACCGCGACTCGCTTGCCGAGCGGCTCAAACTCGCTAACCTCTGTTCAGGCTCAGGTTCACTCCATCGTGAGTCGACGTGAATATTGCTGTATAGTGTAGATTTGGGGACTCGGCAGTCCTTGTTGAATATATCGATGGTAGAAATACTCTGCCAGGCAGCTGGGTGCAACATCTTGTGTTGCTGACAATCCTGGCAATGGGTTGTTGGAGTGAGTCGATTTGGGTCGATTTGATTATAATTATTCAATCCTAATCTTCGTCGCATTCGATCATTCCGAAAGTATCCGTCAAAATAAGGTACCGACCCATCAGTCCTATGCGTCGGGCCAAACCCCTAACCCAACCCAACCCAACCACAGTTACCGATTTGAGGTCGACCCGACCCATTGCCAGCCCACTCACCAAGCAGCCACCGGCCCACCACTTAACCACAGCCTGGACCACTATACCCACAGTATAACAAGTCTGAGTGATACAAAAAACAAATAACTCTTAATCCATACTCCCACATCATGTTTCCTAGCAAATTTAAAAAGGACCCTACTTTGCATTCGTACTCACGGGTAAAGTGTGAACTATGTAATTGGAAACATCAGCAGCTTTAAGTTTATGATTTATCCAATCAAACAGACAGACACCGGGACAGAAGATATACAAATACAGACTCTAGACCCAGCCTTCTGAAGAAGCAAAGCAGGGCCGTAGGATGAAGATACATCATACCAACAAACCCAAATGCAAAAACAGGAAGGGGCATGAGGAAGATAGTCACAGGTAAAAATCCAGAACAGGACGAACATGCCCATACCCTCATACAACTCGAATAGCAGGCATGCCTCGGAAGATGCCACCAAGACCCAAGCCAAGCCACCTACCTACCTTACTAGTACTCACGGGGCCCAGATGCCAACGTCAAACACTCCCCAAACCATCGTACAACAGATGTGTTCGGAGAAATCACAACCCCATTCATCCTTCTTACAAAATCACCCAAACAATAAATGACTGCCACAAGACATCCACAAATCGTAAGCAGACACCCAATGCAAAATCACATCACCATCATCTTCATCATCATCATCATCATCAGTAACTAGCAGAATTGAAGTAATGCTCTCATTTGATTTCCCCCCAGCACTTCCTTCTCGTCAATCCCTGCATCCGCCCAATACACACTACACTACTACAATACGCTGCGCTTTCAAAACCCAACAACCTATCCCAACAACCCCTCAAACGCATTTAAAATGCCGCTTGCTCGCTTGCTCGCTTGCCGCAAATGCCACGTACTAACCAGCCCCCCCCCCCTCCACCAAATGAAACCAACAAAAAGACTCGCTGAGCACTTATACACAAATCCTCCATGCGCAGCAGAAAGCAGAAACGAGAGATGAGAAACAGTCGCAGACGCTATTTCTAAAACAGACAAGGACGGAAACCATCGAGACCGGTCCCATATATACACAAGTTCGGTGGATCGAGAGGGTGGCCTGTGCGGCCGTGGTCGCAGACGAAGAGAGTGCAGAGTCGAAAATGCAAGTCGAAAGGAGAAATTGCTGGCATTTCTGGCATTGCTTGCAGGGTATGTGGTTGACGAGTCGACTCTGAATGAGACTCGATGTGCGATGCGAAATGGCTCGAGACGGAACGACGAGAACAAGGGAATTCGTGTGAGTAGTGGAGTGTGGCGAAATGGCGAAACGAAAGTGGTCGACATGGCGGAGGAACAGCTCATCTCATCATTGCGACCAAGCCTGATGCGCTTCTTGCAAAGCTGTAATTCCACAAGTCAGCGCATTGTTCACAGTAAAATGGAAATTGAGTATCCGAAGGAGTAGGAAAAACATACCTCTCAAAACCCTCATCTGCCCCTCCCTCCCCTCACAAGCAACCTGCACACTCCCACCCCCCTCCACCAAATCCAACACCACACTATTCGGCAACTCCTGCACCTCCACATCCGGCACATACGGCCTCCCAAAACCGCCCATAAAGTACCTCTTCGCCGCCGCCGCCTTTTCGAACTTCGTGCCATTCACCGTCGCGCCCAGAATCAAGAATCCTTGGCTATCGATCTTCATGCAGCGGCGTTTCCAGAGTAGTGTGTCTGGGAATTGTACGTTCACGTCGCCGATCTCGATGGTTGTTTGGGGACCTTTGGGGGCGGGTGGTGAGGAGGGCAGGGTGGGCGCGGAGGAGGTTGGAGGCAGAGAGGACTGGCTTGCGGTGGTGTTGGCAAATGTAGACGAGCTGCTTTCTTCGCGCAAAGTGGGCGATACGAGAGCGGCAATGGCTTTGCGTTGGTTGGAAAGGGACGAACTCATGCGCTTCATGATATTCCTAGCACCGCCACTGTTGGATTCCGGACTAAGCAGTTGTTTTTCTTCAGGAGTCGATGTGCCGGATGAGCGAGCAGTGGGCGAAGCGACTTGCGAGGTGCTGGATGAGTTGGAGCGGCTGTACATGCTGATGGGGCGCTTGCCGCGGGGCGACCAGTGGGCGGATGGTGGCTTGGACTTGTCTTTGCTGTGTTTGCTGCTGTCTTTGGGGATGGGTTCGGGGCGCTCAATCGTGGTGGAGCGGCGGCCTTCGGAGACGAGGTCTTTGAGGGCGTCGCGGACGATGATAAGAGAGGAACGTTTGCGTCGTTCAGTGCTGGAGGCGTGGGAGGCGTCCGACCCGCGGCGTTCGTGGATGGTTTCCTTCATTTTACTTGTTTCAAAGGGGGAAGCGGCGCTGGTTGAATGGCGATTGTGTGCTGGCTTGTGATCCGGCTGGGACATACCCCGGTTTGCCTCCATTTCCATTATGAGGGAGTTACGCTTGGAAGCCACTGAAGTCACTGATCCGGTCTCTGGAAGACGAGAGCTTCGACGAGACATGCTATGGTCGCTGTTTGTGCGAACGAATTGTTCCTGGCGAGCTTTGATGGAGTTAGATCGGCCGCGCATTTCTGTCTCTGGCGATTGTGATCGTGATTGATTGAGACTAAGTGACTCGACGGTACCCCGTGTCAATGAATCAGCGCGGTTCCTGATCGAGGGAGACTGGGATCCGAGTCGACTAGGGGCGCGTGAAGCAACAGAAAAGAAGGAAGCCTGGGGGCCAGGAGATGGGGCAGGAGGGGCACCAGGAGAACTGCTCGACATCCTCTCCAAGGCCTTGATCCTTTGCGAGATTCCAGAACCGATGTTGACCTTCTTAGCCAAAGAATGCTGGTTCTGTTGTGAATTGATAGCATTCAAGTAAGCAGATCCCGTTGATGAGCGGGTCGAAACCGCTCGTGCAGGAGCTGCAAGTGAGCTGACATTAGTCTTGGTAGGATCTGAAACCACGCGTGGTGATTCCGATCTGCCATTCTGGGAGTTTGGGAAGGCTGGAGAAGACGGGAACATTGGCGACTTTGGCATCTGGACTGGCTTGGCCTCCTGTACAGTGGCCGAATGTAGCTCATCCATGAACTCGTCATCGGAGAAGTCAACGTCGGAATCGGAAGGCGTAAATGTGGTCTGAATTGGGTTCAGGCTCTTGCGTTTCTTTCGGCTTTCCGGGGATTCTGGGGGATTGTTGTGCTCCTCAAAAGAACGCTTCGACTTGTTAGATCGAACACTGCCGGTTGGCGATCTGGAGACTGCAACAGATGACTCTTCACTAGTAGACCTGGGAAGCAGGGGCTTCTCGCCTTCCGCAGCCTTCTCGTCCTGGACCGAAAATTTAGAGCGGGGTATCTTCCACTCTTTGGAGGCAGGTTGAGGCTCCTCCTTCTCGATCTGTGGCTCTGGGCTTGCTGGCTGGACCGCGGGAGCATTCGAGCTAGGCTCGGGGGCGAACTTGGATCGAGGAATCTTCCATTCTTTAACCTGGGGTTTCAGATCTTGCGCCGCGGCCTCGTTATCGTGATTAGACTCTATTTTTGGCTCTTCTGAGACTTGTGCAATTGGTGTCTTCAATTCTTCGAGCGTTTGGTGGATATCCATATCCGCACGGACTTTGTGAATGGGCTCAAGATCCAACACTAGTGGAACCTCCTGGACAATTGGTTCGTCCTGTAGAGCCTGTTCTTCAGTCTCCTCATGCTTAATTGTTATTGAGGAGATGGCCTCATCTTGTTTGGTAGCCTCAGAGGGGTCAGCAGTTGTCTGAGATGTCTCCACAGCGTTCTTCAGCGTAGCTGATGGCTCGGCATCAGATTTGACGTCCTCCCCAATTGTGGCCGATCCCAGAACTGGGGTCAGAGGGTCATCTTCCTCAGCCTTGATTGACGTCGACTCAAGCTTCGCCGCAATGATATCTTCAGGTGCCACCGATTCTCGCTTGATCTCCCTCACAGTTTCGTCTGTAGATTCGGATATAGACGATGCTTTTGTCGAGACAGCCTTTTCGGATCGAGCAGTAGGAGACACCGGCGTAGAGTCTGTCTTCGTGTGTACAGAGTCCTCGTACTTGGTCTCTTTTGGGCTTGCAATGACAGCGTGCAAGTCTGGAATCGCTATGTCCATTTTCCTGCCTTCATCTTGTTCTTCGGCTATGCTTGTTATGGCATCGACTGTTGGCGCACGCGGTTGGTCTTCATCCTCGGGCTCCTGCTTGATCGAGGGAACTGGCAAGGTCTCCTCCTTCGCCGCCTTGGCTTCTTCTTTGAGCTCCTCCTTCTTGATCTTTGCATTCATTTGCTTCTTGCGCATCTCCAATGCTTTCATCAACCGCGCCTTCTCGGGTGTTATCTTTGACAGCCCTGGTGCGCCAACTGAGTGTGCCGAATACCCAGAGCTTGTATTTGGTCTGGTAGAGGTGGCGCCAGCCGTGTGCGGCCTTTGGGGAGGCATGTTCTCGGTGGAGGATTCGGGGATGGGAGGGGCTGCAAAGAAGGTGCCCAGGTCAGCCTTGTGCTGCGACTTGGGCCGATCAGGGTCGCTGTTGGTCTTCTTGGACGTTTTGGAGAGCAACTTCAAGCCTGCTGGCAGTTGCGAGACTGGACGAAAATGAGGGCCAGGCGGATGTGATTTTGTTCCCTTGCCTTCCAACGATGGGCGCGGTCCAAGCTTGACCTTCGGCTTGCTATATGGGGATGCGTAGGGGCTGTAGCTAGGCAGATCGGGTCGCGCAGACTGAGAGGAGCCTCTCCTGGGGCCCAACGGTGAGCTAGAGTCGGCGATTGACGTGTAATCGGTGGATGCAGGAGTGTCTGCCGCGTCTGGAGTTGTTGCGGCGGGCAAAGTCGAGTGGGTCGGGGAGCTAGAGGGTGGTGGTGGGTCTTCGGGGACAACAGAGTCGCGCTTCTTCTCTTCTTCCTCCTCTTCCGCTATTTCCATCAAGCCGCGGCGGCGCAGCGAGCTGTTGGAGGAAGTTGTCGAGGCCGACGAGGTGTGCAGCGAGCAAGCGGCAGACAAGGCAGTGTCGCCGAGATCCTTCGCATCTGCTATGGAAAAGACAGTGTCGTGGGGCCAGAACTTCTCGGAGACGGCATTGAAGTGAACGGCCAGGCGCGCTGCAGTTGGCGAAGAGTTGTTAGCACGACAGATTTATCCAGCATCGACAGAGCATTGAGATTTGGCGACCGACCTTTGACCAGGCGCGAGCAATCATCGGGCACGTATTTAATCAAAACATTTCTCCGTCGATATTTCAAGAAGCCGAACAAAGGCGCCGGCTCGCCAAACTGCGCAATGGCATTGCGCATCTCGACAATCCCCCCATTGCCCTTGCCCAGAATGCCAATCTCGTCGCGCTGTACATATTTGAGGAGGAACCTGGATT
Organism: Cyclaneusma minus; assembly: GCA_037179335.1. Taxonomy (NCBI): domain Eukaryota; kingdom Fungi; phylum Ascomycota; class Leotiomycetes; order Marthamycetales; family Marthamycetaceae; genus Cyclaneusma; species Cyclaneusma minus. The sequence goes on from JAKZHN010000012.1 coordinate 812,518, forward strand.
ACACGAGCCGTGGTCAGTAAATCGTCACGACGTGCTGGTCGCACGCATAACCATGGCTTGAAGCGGAGCGGCTCTGCGTGGAAATCAAAGTGTCTTACCATCCTCCTGCCTCGGCGCTGGCTTGCTCGTGGGCCTCCTTGACCTCGCTGCTATCCAGGCCATTCAGCGACATCGCCGATTATCCAAAAAGCCGTCGGGCACCCAGGTCGCTGTCGACTATGCAAAATTTATCACGATGAAAGGATGTGCTGCGGTCGCTTGGGCGTGCCGTCTCTCCCTCACTTGGTTCAGGGGTCACGATGATAAGCGGACATTGGGATCGTGGTGTCGCTTTGCTTTTTCCCGGACAAGACTCCGATATTTCGCTCACCAGCACGACATGCGCGGGCGACGACGGGCGACTAAAGACTGGACCAGCAGAGGAAGCAGAAGATGAGGTTAGGAGTAATATGTGTCAAGCAATCTGAAGCAATTCACGGCATGGCTGTGAGCAGGGACAGGGCCAGTGCATACGTTGGCCTGTCCTATAAAAGTTTCGGCCATTGATTGACCAGCACCATCTCTAGTGAAAAGGGCGGCGCTGGGCCTCCCCCCCGGCACACCCTCATTATCCCCACCCCTTCCCTCTCTGGCCTAGGGGGGTTGCGGAACGGGGCTACGTCTGGGAAAAGAGATGCACATTTGGGTGTATAAGAACGAACGAGATATGTGACTGACGCAATGAATATTGACATCGAGCGAATGAGAACAGGCAAGACAGCGTGGAATGGCACGAAGAATGTGATTGTGTTGCGTCGAAGAGATATTCCAGAAAATCCAGAAATAGCCTTCAGTTAATCTGGCTGCATTTCTTATATCGGTGGAGCTTCTATTCGGGGCCCGTTTGTCACTCAGGAGACTCAAACCTTCGTCGTCGCTTTGGCCACAGGGAGCCTCTTCCACCACCGTCGGCCTCCGCAACCCCTCTCCTGGCAATCTCGACGACTCTCGGCCTCCCGTCCATCCCAAGTCATTTCGTTTGCACAGCTTGCAAACGGAGATACTTAGCTTACCAAGATATCACCCCATAATCAACCTCGTTTCATGCAACTCTTTGCGTTTGCACTTTGCCCCAACTGTGCCTTGACAGCGGGCTGGAGTCTCTTTGTTCTCCCTCCTCCCAAAGCTCCATCCCACCATCAATGCATCCGCTCCAGCCTAAAATGCGCCCAAAAGCCACAACATCTCCGCACAAAATCATGCAAGCCTCCCGACCCCCGAAATGAAATGCCCAAAAATGGAAGCCGGCCTCCTGACTCGTAAATTCGATCGGCATCTGAAACACTGCGTCGCCGAGGCCCCTGGAATCATTCTGCCACCGCTTTGCTGACACGTGAATGCCCAGCCAAGGCTGCATGCACACGGCGCGGCTAATTTGTGTGACACGGGCCATTCTGACGTATTGGTGCTGTAGACGCGATAAGCGCAAGCGACCAAAAAAGATCGTGAGCGCGTGCAAGCTTGGTCCTCAAGAACTGGATACCATCAGCTCGCGCCACACGCAACAACGGCCCAGCTCAAGCTTCAATCTCAATATACCCGCAGAAATCTCATATCCGGTATTGTTGCGACCCTGATGAGTGGTGGGATGATGGCTAATTGGTGAGAAAGCAGCAGCAATGGTTGAGCTCGTAGAAGTCGAGGATGAGGCCTTCGAGACGAAGCAGCCTGGCCCTGAGGAAGACGAGGATGACTACTACACCGACACCGGTATGTGCCTTTCCACCTCCCAGTTCCTATTCGAAACAGTCATCCTGGCGCCTCACTCTCTCCTATACGTTTCGACCATCCCTCCTCTACCTCCATCTCGTCTGCCCGACTCATCCACATCGCCCTCCCTTCCGCACCAACTAACACCTCACCCACAGACTCCGAAATCTCATCCGACGACGACTCCCCTCCCATCGACGAATCCCTAACCGACCGCATCGCCGCCCTCAAAGACATAGTCCCCCCTACAACCCGCCTCGCCATCCACAACACCTACAGCAGCATCTCCTCCTCCATCTCCAGCGTCCTCTCATTTTCCGGCAAAGCACTATTCGTCATCTCCACAAGCGCTTTGCTGCTCGGTGTGCCTTATGCTCTTGCGTATGGTGAGGAAGCACAGTGGGTTGAGATGGAGAAGGAACAGAAATTAAGGGAGGCTGGCGGTGAGATTTTCTCGCAAGGTGGTACGCAGGAGAAGTTGGAGAAGGAGTTGAGTGCTAAGGCTGCTTTGTGAGGAAGGGGATGGGAGATGATGGGTGGCCGTGTGCATACCTAATGAGGTGGAGCGTTTGCATATGAGCATGTGTGCATTATGAGCACAGGGTATCTCGGAGGGATGTAAGATCCGGATGCGCCAGTTGGAGAACGCTACTCAAGACATGAAGCAAAGGAGGATTACTTCTTTGACAGCTCATACATCAAGCGGGAAAGCCAATGTTGTATTTCTAGTTCAAGATCATGCACGAAATGTTCTCTTCTCATCAGATGAAACCCAATATCAGCGGAGACCCTCACGCATTTCAAGTTCTCCTCCCCCTCAGTTCAATTCCACGTCCTTGATCCAGTGTCTACTCACTTTTCTCCAGATCAGGGTTGACTAGCAACCAAAGCGTCGTCGACTTCCAGCTGCCTAAACTGACCGTCTCCTCTGCACCAAGCTCTCCCTGATTGTTCACAAGCAGCTTGCCACTCCTCGAGCTCCAGCAGAACCTTCATCAAAAACACTCGATTCACGGCTTTTCCACACTCTCAGCTATCTTCCGGCCATCTTTACCAACCACGATCAGGTTTCGCACATCGACAAACTGCCCTGAAGTCCTTTTAACACCAGCATTTGTTGCACATCGCCAATGTTACACAGCCATAGCTCCCCTGCCCTCAGAGGCAAACTACTCTAGTGGCCTCTTCTACTATGAAGGATTTCGACAGAATCGTGCAATGCATACACGGCCACTGAAGAGCGGAGTGAGAGTCCGGGGATTTGCTATGTTCAATGACTTGGGCAGTGCTAGTGCCACCGCCAAGAGCCGCGCGGGACGGCGAGTCAGGCTATGGAATAGCTGGTTTTCCCTGTATCTAGTCAGGCTGGCGCCATGCCTTTTCAAAGACAGGAGCGAGCGATCCGTGCAAATCCTACAGTATCCGCCAATGCTGAGTGCGTAGGATGAGCTCTGCATCAGTCTGCTGCGTTGTCGATTTTGCCAAAGAGGTTTGCAGAGAATGAGTAAAACTATCTACCTACCTACCCTACCTCCTAGTAAGCATATCTCTATCAAACTAAGTTCTACTCTACGGCTGCACTTCTCCCTCACCCCCCTCCCCACGCTTAGCGCAAAGTGGTGTGCCTTACTCACCCTCACCACATGACCCCCCTCAACCACACCTTCTCCGCCTCCCCCCCAAAAATCACCTCAATCCCACTCCTCGCCAACCTCTTCACCTCCGCATCACTGAGTCCAAAATGCTCTTTCGCAAGCGCATACTCACGACTCAACTCGCTCCCAAAAACCCCCACATCATCCGTTCCCAGAACCACCGGATTACCCCGGGCACCTTTCGTACCCTCCTTCCCTTCCTCCTCAGCACTCCTCTTCTCCTCACCTGCCTCTCCCACCAACTCCTCTTGCCCTCGCGCAGCAGCCCACCACTCACCAAAATGATGTTCCTTCACCCCCGCCCCTTTGCCACCAACCAACATCCCCGCCAAAACATTACAGCTCAGACACAATTCCAGTCCTATGCCTCTTTCCCTCACCTTCTCTTTCACAACTTCGGGCACGTGGATAAAATGGCCCAGCCTCTCCGGTCCCCAACTTAGCAATTCTTCCAACTCTTCGGTTGTTCCACTGGCAGCACATTCAGCAAAATGCACCGTCACGCCCAACCCCCCCTCCTTCGCCCTCTTAAACGCACTTCCAAACCACTTAATATTTTCCGAAAATTGCGCCGGATTGCCGCAGAGGTCGATGCCGACTACACCTTGCGATTTGAAGTGCAGAGCGAGGTCTACGACTTCTTCAGCCTGTTGCGACGTCATGCGGCGGTCGATGGAGAGGATTAGGAAGGCGTGCATGCGGGTGCGGGATGGGTGGGAAGCGATGGTGGAGAGGATTGTGGAAATGTATTGTGCGGCGGAGATGGGAATGTGGTTGTTGGAGGGTGAGGGGGGGGTGGATCGGGGGGTGGTGCGGAGTTCGAGATAGCGGATGTTGTCGGCGGAGAAGGAGGTGAGGACGCTGGAGGTGGAGTGGGTGAGGGCGGGGAGGGTGGTGAGGAGGCTGTAGATGTGGGTGTTGAAGAGGGGGAAGAAACTGGTGGCGCGGGTTTGTTAGCATGGCTGGGAGGGGGAGAGGGTGTGGTGTGGTGGAGGGGAGGAAATAGGAAACTGGGAAGTGACAAAGGAAATAGGAAAGAGGCAAAGGAAAGTGAGGAAGGGAGAGAGGTGGTGAGCAGCGAAGTGGAAGGTTGGGGATTTTGAAATGTCGCATGTGGTTGTGATGCGCCCCCACTATGACGATTAGTCATCGGTGGGGTGAGATTGCTGACCAGTGACGCGGAGCAGGGAGTGACCTAAGCGAAGACCGAGGGGCTGACACGATCACGTGACTGGTCAGGTGCTACACGCTTGACATATTGCAACACTTTCATATAAATATGGACTGTTTTCAGTCTTCTTCTGGTCACCGAAAGATTCCCTCTGGCTCTCATGGTACAGCCTCTTCGACGGAGAAGAATGAAGATTCTTGCCATTGCTGGGCAGCCGGGCTTTGCAAGTTATTCTTCGATTTTACTGTTTTCAATTTTGTCCAATTGCAACACAGCTCTGTGCATTACGCTACGGTCTCCTTCACTACGGAATTATGAGTTCACATTTGCCAGGGGGGATGACAGCAGCAGAGTGAAGCGACAGTGGTTCTTCTGATGGACAACAGCAGGACTCCCATTGGTAAGTGGTAATGGTGACAGGACGAAAGAGTACCATTCTCTAGGCCATACGCAACTCAACTCGAGCTATCTGTCAGGGCACAGCAATCGGAGACAGAGACATGAATGGTGGGACCAGGAAGTGTCTCGCGAGTTAGAGGTTTCTTTTCTTGAAGGAAAGATAGCACGACATGGGGGCTGGCCCCAATTTATAGACAATTGTATCCTCCACTAGCTCTTCAGGTTCAGGCCCTATCTAGGTACCTAGCTTACGGCATGACAGAGACACAAAGACAGCAGCAGCAAGCATGCTCGAACGACAGCCGACGGTGTGAGGGTCGAAACTCGAAAGCGCTTCATGGACGCAATTCTATTGTGCAGTTTTACCAGGCCAAAGTTCAGACGGATACTCCTACGGCCAAGAGAATATGGCAAGAAGCTGTTCGATGCTGTACCGTGTCCCCTATGTAGATCCATTCGTAAGACTGATTCCACTCTATCACAGAGGTGAAGTTTTTATAGGCAAGTCCAGATACTCTAGCCGCCTCTCTCTTCAAGGCTTCCAGACTTTACAGAAGTAACAGCAGCAGTATCCTGGCACAGCAGCAGCACTCCACGTCGAGAAAACTAGTACAGGAACCTCGTAAAGTTCTCAAGTTTTACGTCTGTGAAGTAGGGAGGATCGAATCTCTTTCATGTTTGTGAGAGGACCTAGGCTCGAAATTTCGTGCCATCAGTGACCTATCCCGGGACAGTGATGTACTTTGATGCTCGAAGGACTTTTCGGAGATGGAAGGGAAAAGCGTATGCGACCTAGGCCGCAATTTATAGAGTCTTGAAGTTGAAGCAAGCGAATCCTTGGAGACCAGTCTCACCTGGATGCTGAAAGGAAACTGACTTGACAGCAGTACTTCAAGCGACAGCAGCAGTAGTATAGGTACAACTCAGTGTGCTAAAAGAATACTCGAAATTTCTGGTCTTCTCTAAGCTCGAGCTTATCGTCTCTTTAGTCTTGTTTTTGCATATCATATCTGTGGTCGTATACCGCTGTTTAATTGCAGAACACCAGGTGATGATGCTTTGTAACTTGAAGAATCAATGCTGGTCTTTAGTCCGCATTTGTAGGAGTTTAGTGGTCTAGCTAAGGCCGGCCAGCTGAGAACAGACGCCGAGACGACAGCAGCATACTGGCACGACAGCGAGCACTCAACATCCAGAACAGTTTAGAAATATTCCAAGGGCCACCAGGTGGCTGCCAGCTTGGGGCCTCATCAGCTTGACCACCAGTATTCGTTATTGAACGTGGCTATGGTTGAATGCCGAGCTCCCAGACGGAGATCTGTTCTGTGGAGATAGAATAGAGAGAACGTAATTACTGCTTGCTTTTATAGACGATCAAACAGCTTGCACAACCATTAACCGTGAGAGTCGACTATGCCTGAGAACTCGACCACAGAAACGACGGCAGAATCATCAAAGAACGACAGAATGAACGAGGTCACTGAACCAAAAGCTATGCGTTTTCTGAGGTCTGGTAGACTAGCTGCGTCTTTCTCGTCCTACTCTCTTGCATGTCTAGTTTAAGGGTCCAAGACTGCACTAGCCTGCCATCATATTCCTTTCTATCTTTTTCATACCTGAAGACAAAAAGATGTGTAGCTCCAGGACATATTTATAGTCCACTGCACTTGTCACACCGCTCAGGGCTCTGTGTCTAGTCACATGAAAGGCATCTAGATGTGAATGATAGCAGCCTGTTTGGTCGACAGGAAGAGAACCAGCTCTTTGGGCTACACTGCCAGCTGGAAAGCACAAAATGATCTGAGAAACATCGCAGTCCTGTTGTCTGCCTTTTTTGATTTGAAGTTCGCACGTATTCACCGCAGATCATCCATTGAGCCAAGGTGAATGGGTGGTAGACGGTCAGGGATTGTTGGAACCTCGAAGACGGAGAATGTGAGCAGTAATTGTAGCTCAAACCCGTAGGCTAAGTTGTAAGGAGCTTGGGTCTTCAATACTTGCTGTAAGATTCAAGTAAAGAAGACAATAGCCACCCGGCCTTTTTGATTCGTACTCTCCATCTCATTGGAGCCTGTACTCCACCACCGTCATTAGAGTAGCAGGTGGGATGCAAATGCCTGCCTTCCGGGATATTCTTTGGGAGAAGAAGGAGAGGAGCACTTCTCATATTTATAGTCGATTTGCTCGTTCCGGCTACCAGAGTCCTGGACTCGGTGTGCATATGGCAAGATGTCGGAACAACAACAGCAGTCGGCATAAGCGACAGTAGCAGCATCAGCCGAGTGCTCATGCACAACAGGGTTTGTGACTATCTAGAACGACGCTGGTGAGATGAGTGCTGCTTTGCCATTGTCTAGGTACCTTGGCGTTTCTGAGAATTATTGAACATGCTCTTGTTCATCCTGATCCTGGTAAAGCTCTCCCTTCTTTGAACAAATAGGTAGACGGCCAGCAAAATCCATTTTATAGTCGTGGGACCCTGTGCCTGAAATTGGTTTGGCTGGGGCGGTGGAAAGGCGTCGACGGATACCTCCTAGTGCCTGGCCTTTGATCATCAATATAGCAAACGAAACGACGACAGCAGTAAGACTGAGCCACACTAAAAGGAAATGTCCGAAGATTATGAGATGGATTCATAAAAGGCTGGAGAAATTCAACTTCTCATTCTGGGCGAGCAATAGGTTCCGTTCCTTGGGTGGCGCAGTTCGGAGTTGTGCCAGACTCCGACCAAACAATCCGCCTCACTCTCAGTTCCTGGTTCACTGGAATCGTGGAGAGAAAATAGAAGGGGAGTGAGGCATCAACTGGATATTTGTAGATGGCCATCTTTTGAATTCTGGGCTGGTCAAACCCCTGGCGGTATAAACTTGGTAGAACCCGACAGCAGGGCGAGCAAACGACAGCAGGAATACTTTCAAACAGTGGGCATTCTTCTTTCGACCAGCCTTGGTCCACCGTTCTCGTTGAAGACAGCCGACAGCTTGCTTACTCTAACATTCTGGAGTCGTTCCCTGGAGCCTTCACTGACCTGTCTTCGCCCGTTCAATCCAATACTTGCGATGGTATCAATCGATCTGTCGAACTAGAAGAAGAGGGAAAATGGTCCAATTCATGGTGGACCTAGCCCCTGAGCCCCTGAGGCTCAAGCGAACCCGTAGGGCTTAGACCTACGAGGCTAGCGCTTAGCACCTAGAGCTTGCTATTCAACGAGGCAGCGGACACACGGAGTAGACATCATCGCTTTCACATTGGTTACTCTGTAGGGTGTAACAATCTACAAGTGAACTGAACTTCTTTCGTGCGCCACTAACACTTCCATGCTTGTGTGTCTGCGAATCAGAGCCCCGCTTATGCCTAAGCCTTGTTCGCTTTGGAACAGCACTGTGGTGAGTTCCCAGCAGCAGGCACCACGATCTAGCCGGTCTAGCCCATCTTTCACTACCAGAGTCCCTGGATTGAAGTGACAGTCGCAGCGCACAACAGCAGCAACTCCAGAAGACAACACCGCACCTTGTAAATTTGAATTACACCAAGAGAAGTCAAATCTTTCCTTGTCTAGCTTCTCCTCACACGATCCATCATCTATCTCTCAGTTGTCAAGTCCAGACTTTGCGGTTTAGACGCATCACGTAGAGACGCTCATCATGCGCCCATAGTACCACCATAAGTGTGCTTGCAAAAGAGAAAGTTTAGGGAATTTGGCCTAAATTTATAGCTCGCCCTTGTCTCCTTAATCGGCGGCTCTCTCATATGTCGTACTCCTCAACGCACCTGCTCACTGAGTAACAACACCTACTAAACTTGCAGGTGAAGTCAACAAAGCGACAGCAGCGAAGCCGAATGGGAATGCCATTGATTTGGGCTTCTAGACAAAACCTTCCCTTGGCACGCGGTCGAAGATTGCACGCAGCTTGGAATCTCAGAACGTACTAGTTTCAGGTTTGTCGAAATGTACAGAACTGACCTCAGTCATATCCAGTAAGTCCTTGTTTCGAAGAGCTCTGCATTTTGAAGACAGGAAAGGTCTGGGAACTTTCACTACATTTGTAGCTCAAGCTGCGTTCGTCCCAAAATCACGTGACCAGACTTCTCTGGGACTTGGAACTCCCACTAGCGAGAACTGTCAAAGTTGGTGCTGGTTGCCGGCGAGTTAAGCACAGTAACCTTGTAACAGCTATCTGTCCAACCTCATTGGAGGATTGCTGGGGTACTTGGTCCCATATCTAGCGTCAGCACATGACCAATGCGAATTTTTGTGACTATATAAGCCGATCATTCGCGTCCGTCAAACGAACTAAGTTCGAACCTCACACCAATAGACGCGATGGTCGCATAGCAACGTAGAAAATTCACTGTCGAAAGAGAGGTAAGATCAAAGCAGCCTTCAGTCTGTCCCAGGTACTGGCGATCTTCGATGGCTTACTTCTTCGCAAAACCTGCAAGCTTTCGACATCAAATTGATGGGTATGACAGCAGAAACGGCAGATGACAGAAAGTCTCGACGCCAGACTGTGAAAGGAACAGAAGAACACGCCTTTGGCATAGTATTCGATGCATTCCATGTAGCTTTGGAATCCCAGAGTCTAGATACTGACTTCTGGCAGCGCATAGAGCTATCCCCACGATCTGATTGTCGCTGGGGAGAGGACGAACTGGGGACTCTTTCCTATATTTATAGCCCAACCTCCTTCGAGATCACGTGATCTCGTCTCCTGAGCTCAACGACAGTCAAAGAGCCCAACAACAGCAAGCAGCTCCAGTGCCAGCACCGTAGCCTTCCAAATCTAAAACATATTTGCTTTGTTTTCTACGTACCTCGGACTCACATATGCAATGCTGGTTCACAGGTATAAAGTTCAGACACGGTAATTTCTACTTTCGCAGAGAATCCGCCGAAATGACGCATTTTTCCCATTTGTTCACTGGGAATTTCTAGGGAGAAATCAGGAGCAGGGAACATGCCCTCAAATTTATACCCTGCTATCCTCCAAAGGCCCAGATGATCCAGGCCTACCACATTCAATTTGCGACATCAGACCCAGCACAAAAGCGGTAGGGATCCCTAGCGACAGCAGTACCGTCGCCTGTATTCTCAACTGTAGCTTTGCCTTCGTTTTCTTAGATCCACGAGGAACGCCTCTGATTGCAGTTGCGCAGTTCACTTCCTATTTCTATGGAGATCTTGCTTTCTTCGTGATCCCCGATCATTCCATGTAGGATTCTTGACAGATGGAAGTCAGGACCTTGCCCTCAATTTATAGCTAGTACTCGCAACCGGAAACTTACGCGCAGCAGAACTCCTGCCAGGATATGCGACAACAGAGCCAGCAGAACAACAGCAGAGTTATCAAACAGCAGGATCGCCGCCGCCTGAATTGGCAACTACAACGTTTGCTTCCATGTGCCCTAGTCCTGAATGCGCTTCTCTTTGGTTTGGAAAGACAAGTTCCCTTAATGGATTCTTGGGGGCTTGCTTCGGCCTTGTTGGGCGGGATTCTGTGCTTCGCTTTGAGGGAAGAAAGAAGCAAGGACCTGACACTCAATTTATAGCCCATTCCCCGCCAAAGACTTGGATGATTCAGGCCTCCCGCGACAAAACACCTTCAAGAGCAACAGCAGTGCCACGGAAGCGACAGCAGAGGTTCCAAACAGCAGCATCTCGATCACATAAACTCTCGCACGTAAGTTTGTCTAACCTTTGCTGAAGCCCCAGGGAAAGCTTGCGTATGGAGCAGGAATCGCTCGAGCTGCATCAATACCTAGCTGACTTGATACTCCGTGAACACTGTGTGTTCGTGACACAGATGCGAGCAAAAGCGCCCGAAGGAGTGGCGCGACCAGCCATCTTGATAGACCTCTTGACGGAGCAAGTTGAGGGCAGAGCAGCGGTCCATTTATACCCCCCATCTTCTGTAAAGTCACGTGACCCAGCATCTTCTCCAAGTGTTGAGGTCGAGCACGTGCCAACCAAGCGAGGGAAAGTGACTAATTGTTGCTTAGCCCGCTACGCTTTGTCTTCTGGGTATATAAACGCGACGTGGCTCAACTTTCAGCAAGCAACTTCTAGAGTCATGTGTTCCTCGACCTACCTCAAAAGACTGGACTCGTTGCACCGATCAAGCTCAACGGCCAGCCATCCAACTTGAGAGAATGCAAGGATTAAGAGAAGACGCCACCAGGCAGATGATGTAGCTGGCTTCAACATCCTCGCACTCGCATGGACGCTCGACAGCAGCCACACCAGCATGACAGTAGTACTTCATACCCGACAGCAGCAGGGTCAAAGTTTTGGCGCAGGGAAGTAATCACATTCCAAAAAGTGCAAAAAAATTGGCAAAAGAAATTGCCAAAAAAATGATGAACCGAACCCGGTAGCTCCTGACCACTTGGCCAGGCAATCCATAATTTTTTGAAGTAAAAGTCGCGGTTCTAGCTTTACTGGTCCCCACACATCCAGCGACTTTCCAATTGGGCTATGAGACTCGTCCGATTCGAAAGTCAGTCAACGCAAATAGTATATGTACCACTCTCGACCAACTTTCCAGCCGCAGGATCAGGCGAAGGAAGACTTGGAAGACACTTGGTCTGAGTCTTCTCTTGAACAGACGTGGCCGGTTGGTCGGATCACATTTACCTTGAGAGAAGAAAATATAGGGAACATAGGAAGCTCCTTTTATAGGATTTCAACTCTGGAAGAATGTGCTGCTCATACGGGACTGTCGCGCAAAGTTCACCCAGGGCCTTCAGACGACAGTAACGGAAGAAGGCGACAGCAGTAAGGTCAGACGACAGTAGCGACATCAATTTTGTGCATTAATCTCCAGCGTGCATGATGTCCCTATATGATCCATAGCTTGTCTTCCTCCTATGTGCTTTTTCAAGTTTGATTTGGGGCCAGCGTGAAGACAGCTTGCCCACACCTCGTTTTTAACTTCCTTTAGACCTAAAAGGCTGGTGGCCAGCGCGAGATCAACCTGATGAATGGCTGGTCTAGTTCTGGGAAAATTTGACTAATTGGTTTGAAGACGCTCTAGTGAGTGCTTATATAGTTCTCAAACCCCTGGCGATTTAGATTTAACCAGAGACCTCGATAGCGACAGTAAAAAAGAAGGAAGACAGCAGTGTTGTCAGGCGACAGGCAGGAGCTATGATAACTTTGTGTGCAGCAATCTCATTCTTTCTACATCCGCACAGTCCACAACGTCAGTCATTACCTCATGCTCGAAAGATTCGCGGCCGGACCAAGATGGGCTGGGTTACTGAGAAAAGACGGCACCAGAAGAAGCTTTGATCTTTCTGAGGACATCCTCGAGCGTGCTTTTATACCCCCCAAACCCCTGCCAGTCTAGATCTCATCAGAGTTCTCTAGATCAACATGCACAGAGACAAAACAACAGCAGAAGTGTCAGGCAGCAGTAGCGCCACAATGACTGCGGCAATTTCCCCAAATTCCTGTATCGTAGTCCACTTGGCCATGCCTCGTGTCTTTGCTTGCTTTACTTCTTGATATGTCCGGCATACATTTGGCCCAGCAAGATCGCCGTGATCAGGCGTGAGAGTTGCCGTTATCTTCGGGTTGCTGACTTCGCTTGCTAGTGTAGTTTGTCTTGATCTGTTCCAGGACGTCCTCAACCGTCCTTTTATACTCCTCAAACCCTGCCGATTTGGATCTCACTAGAGGCCCCGAGAGCGACAGTTGTAAAGATACAAAGACAGCAGTGGTATCAGTCAGCAGTGGCGCAGAATAACCCTTTGCAGCAATGTCCCAAGCATCCTGCATTCTGATCCACATGGCAGGGCGTCTACTTCTCTTCTCAATACCCGGCCAGTGTAAAGCTGGCACAGCGAGGGCTGAGCCAGAGTGGGCTGGTAAGTCTTCCTCATTTCTTGTGGGTATGACTGATTTCAGAACGTTCTTGTTGGTCCTTATATAGCTAGTTAGTGAGCCAACGTTTGATCCAGGGCTCACTTGAGGCCTATTCGTGCTCGCTTGAAATGTTCTGGAAACACATGGAAATTTGACGATTACATGAGGCTTTCCCGAGTATCAAGAACGTCAGCAAGGAATGGAAACGAGAGCAGTATGATCGAGCAGCAATAGCAAAATAACCTCGTGCAGCACTGTTTCGGACCTTCTTCCTACGTCAGGTACAATTGACAAGTTGCCTTTCGCTCGCTGGCTGGCTGGCTTGCTTCAGAGATATGGTCAGTGTGGAAGATTTTCGCATTGCCAGACGTCGTGCGGTCAGGAATAGGCTGACCTTCTTTGATTGACGAATGTCATGAATTATTTCTAGAGGTGTTTATACAGCCTTCAAGCCCACGCTCCATTTAGCGCTCACTCGAGGCTTTGGAAATGGTGGTAGCAAAGAGAATGACAGCAGCATATTCGAGCAGCAGCAGCAGCAAGCATGATAACTCTGTAGCATCAGTCCATTTCCGATATGGTCGACAGCTCGTATTGTTGCTTGCTCTCTAACTTCACCCTTCAATATCCCAGCCAGTTATGGAGCTCGCATAGGTACTGGCAAAGGAATGACCATAGTGGAGTGCTTCCAACGTTCGTCTTTTGAGACCGATGTCAGGGGGTTCTCAGAGGTCTTTATATATGTAGCTCTGAAGCCTCCGCATGACCCACACCTCACTCGCGCCCCTCGGAACGGCAGTAGCAAAGGAAATAACAGCAGCATAGTCAAGCAATAGCAGTAGCACAATAACTATGTGTAGTTTTCTCAAGCCTTCTGCGTCCTGGAAAGACCGACAAGTCGCATTTTACTTGCATGCGTTCTTCAGTTAGGAAACGTGTAATGACCGTGATGGTGCCAGACGAGCGGTCTGGACTTCCCGAGAGTGAAGTAAGGTCTGAAAGTCTTCGTGATTGATTCCAGAAAAGAGCTTGGAGGGGGCCCTTTATATAGATTTCAGGTCCACGCTCCTTTCAGAGCTCACTCGAGGCCTTAGAAACGGCAGTAGCGAGAAGCAAAAAAAAAAAAAAAAAAAAAAAAAAAGTTGTGGGGGGGGGGGGCATTGTCGGGCGACGGTAGCAGCACAAATTACTTCGCACAGCAATTTTCAAAGATTTCAAAGGGCT